>MJUU01052240.1:61079-79156 GCA_002080025.1 Modiolus philippinarum
CCCCACCCTACGGAGTTTATATTTCTCACCTGGTACGATTCGGGCGCGTTTGTTCTACTCTTGACGACTTCAATGAACGTAACCTTACTATTACTTCAAAACTTTTGCAGCAAGGTTACAGATTTCATAAATTGTTAAATACATTTAAAAAGTTTTATCGAAGATATGAACATCTGACTTCTAAATATAATGTCACTCGCAAACAGCTTATTTCTAAGGGCATTTCCCATCCTCGATTTTACGGAATTGTTGTTAAAAAATGCCAGAAACTGATTAAAAATCCAGAAAAACTGGGACGTAACTTACGTTATTTACGCAATAGGGGATATCGACAGGATATTCTGCACGTGTCCGTTACACACATACTGGCCTCTCACTGATACTGCCGATGTCTACCGAAATACATGACGATTCTTTACCAAACCCATTGGGGGTTTTGAATTTGATTTTCCTTCCGTAGTGCGACAGTGTTTTACCAGCAGACTAGGCTCCTTGAGCTAGCCGGCAGTTGACCCATCTTTCAAAATTACGTTTTGTCCCCCGTTTTTCTTTTCTAGATTGTGGTCATGGAGTTAGTAGTCTACCTGTATGGGTTTTATTCGTATGTTTATTCTACGATAGGGAAAAGGGACAGAGAAAGGGGAGGTTTGGGTACCCATAAACCGGTTTAACCCTACCGCTGGCTTTTGCTAGTGCCGGTACCAAGTCCGACTGTCCCGAGTTCCTATCGTTGTTTATGTTTGTCTTTTGTATTTTTATTGTTGGTTTTTTTCTTGTGCAGTTCCTATTTACTTTCTGGCATGTGGCTATGTTTTTCGGCCATTGTAGGTGTTTCCTGTTATCTTTTTTATTCCATTCATATTTACAACACAGGTAGCGTTTAGGTTGACCGGTCGACGTTTACTCAAAACTGCCCAGACATTTACAACACAGACACGTCATTTAGAACAAAAGTAGAGATTTTTTATTTATTTAATTTCTTTAATTATGTTTTTATTTATTCATTTTATTCTATTTATATTAATTATTTCTATTTATTTTATTTGATTCTAGCTTTATTAATTAAGAATTAAGAATTTAAGAATTTGTACAAGTCAAGTGAAAATGCTAATATTATACAAGTAGAACCGATTCCATAAATCAGTCCCCACCATCAGTTTGTGACGTGTACATCTGTGTCATCTTCCATGTTAAAAAAACCACAATGTCATCTGATGTGAAATGAACAGGCAAAATATGTGTACATTGATACATAAGCATTTTGTCATCTTTTTACAAAGGAACTGCCAGTCAAAGAATGAATCAGTCACAACATCGCTGCATTTGATTGGTCGAAAGGTCGGGTAGGGAGACATTTATTGAGTCGACCCTAAGTATTTTTTTCTGGACATTTTGATAGCAGACAGGTCATTCAAGGTCTAGACCATCTGAAAATTGATTATACTGTATATAGTAATGCATGTGTATAAACACGTTTTGGTTTGTCAACGATGCGGATTGAATATTGATAAAAAGAGAATAACTTGGTTACCAATGCCATTAACTTGAACATCGGAGATTAGAAAACAGAAAATTGACTTCAGATTAAACCACATGGACTAGAATCAAGAACGAGAGAATAAAGGATTAAAAGCACTCGGGTACATATACAAATATTATGCCGCTAAAGAAGTGGCGGTTTGAAGAATAACTGATTGTATTTTCATTTCTTTTTAGGTTTTTCCTCTGATATATTTATTTCGAGAACCTTTTTTTATTTTTTTTCGAGATTGTTTCATGTGTCATTTTGCTTGTGCTGTGGGTGTAAAATTGTGGCTATCCCTCACGTGACAATTATTCATACAGAGGAAGGTCAGTCGGCATAGCCTGTAGCCAAAAAGACAAACGTTTACCCAGAGACTACAATAAACGTAAATCTAAAGATAAATTTCTACACGATTCTTTTTCCAGCGATGATCATACACCTTTATGCAAAAAAGCGTTGAAAGTTCAAGAGATCCTTTGCCTTTGACGTGTACACAATGTAGCTCCGAAGACATTTGTTTGCTAAAAATCGATGTGATCATACCTAAGGTCTGGGCACACAACCTGGAGTGGACGTAATCGGTATGAACTCCTCACGAATAACTACATTCTAGATATCAAGGGTTCCAGACTACTGAGACAGACTGTATTAACTGCTTGTTGAAAAAGTAAGGTGATCGATTATACCCTAAAAGGTCAGGGCAAACATATGTAAGTATAATGGGTATCACCTATAATGTGGCTAGAATGAAATGAACAGGATAAGTAATTCAAAATTTCAAAGTCAATGGAGAATGATTGAAGAAGCATATACTAAAATTGATCTGTACTGATACTTATGCAACTCCATATACATTTTAATAGAAAAACTGTGAGCAAAGCTCACAAATGCATACCCCCAAGCATTTGATTCCAGAAGTAAAAAATCATCAAGAAAAAAAAATTAAATTGCTGTTGCACAATGGCAATTTGCACTGAACATTCTGTGAAAGTTTCATTAAATTTCACCAAGTGATCTAGGATGAGTAATCGCCAAAAAGTGATACAAATGGACGGACACCATGATCACTATACAGATGGGTGCAGACGCAACGTTCCAAAAAGTGCACTTAAAGTGAACTTGAAGTTCACTTTTCAAGTGCACTTCGCGTTCTCTTAGCTGTGGCGAAGATCACTTTTTTGGAATAGGTAGCTATTCCATGACAGGTATTTTCGCGTTCACTAGTGAACCTCAAGTGCACTTGAAAGCTGTCGCGAGGATCACTACTTAGAACGAGGTTATCTTATATATTAGATCGAATTTTAAGCGATAGCCGAGGGAATAAAAATATATTTCCACGTAGCGTTCTTTTGGATAAGCAAATGCGAAAAAAATAACAATGCAGTTATATATAAAACAGAGACATGTCTCTGTATAAAATATTGTTAAATATAAAACATGTCAGATAATATATTCACGCTACAAAAATGAATATAGACGTGTATACTAAATCTTTACAAATGACCAAAATAATTCATTTAAAAAAAAAAATACTTATTATATCCTTTGAAATGCTAAATATTTCAATTTTATAAGGTAATTTTGGGAAAAATACATAAAAATGTTGTGTCGCGGCAATTGAAATAAGTACCGACATATTATATCTCCCACTTCTGAGGTTATTTTTGACAAAAGATGTAAAAATTTGGTATCGCAAGAAAGGAAAAAAGCTGAAATGCAAAATATTTCAATCGTATAAGGTAATTTTGGGAAAAATACATATAAATGTTGTGCCACGACAATTGAAATAAGCACCGACATATAATATCTCCAACTTCTGAGGTCATTTTTGATAAAAGATGAATAAATGTGGTTTCACGAGAAAAGAAAAAAGCTGAAATGCAAAATATTTCAATCTTATAAGGTAATTTTGGGAAAAATACATATAAATGTTGTGTCGCGACAATTGAAATAAGCATCAACATATAATATCTCCCACTTCTGAGGTAATTTTTGACAAAAGATGTATAAATTTGGTATCGCGAGATAGGAAAAAAAACTGAGATGCAAAATATTTCAATCTTTTAAGGTAATTTTGGGAAAAATACATAAAAATGTTGTGTCGCGACAATTTAAATAAGCACCGACATATAATATCCCCCACTTGTGAGGTCATTTTTGACAAAAGATGTATAAATTTGGTATTGCAAGAAAGGAAAAAAGCTGAAATGCAAAATATTTCAATCTTATAAGGTAATTCTGGGAAAAATACATATAAATGTTTTGTCGCGACAATTGAAATAAGCACCGACATATAATATCTCCCACTTGTGAGGTCATTTTTGACAAAAGATGTATAAATGTGGTATCGCGAGAAAGGCAAAAAGCTGAAATGCAAAATATTTCAATCTTATAAAGTAATTTTGGGAAAACTACATATAAATGTTGTGTTGCGACACCGACATATAATATCTCCCACTTGTGAGGTCATATTTGACAAAAGATGTATAAATTTGGTATTGCGAGAAAGGAAAAAAGCGAAAATGCAAAATATTTCAATCTTATAAGGTAATTTTGGGAAAAATACATATAAATATTGTGTCACAACAATTGAAATAAGCACCGACATATAATATCTCCAACTTCTGAGGTCATTTTTGATAAAAGATGAATAAATTTGGTATCACGAGAAAAGAAAAAAGATGAAATGCAAAATATTTCAATCTTATCAGGTAATTTTGGGAGAAATACATATAAATGTTGTGTCGTGACAATTGAAATAAGCACCGACATATAATATCTCCCACTTCTGAGGTAATTTTTGACAAAAGATGTATAAATTTGGTATCGCTAGATAGGAAAAAAACTGAATTGCAAAATATTTCAATCTTATAAGGTAATTTTATGGAAAAATACATAAAAATGTTGTGTCGCGACAATTGAAATAACCACTTGACAAAAGACGTATAAATTTGGTATCGCGAGAAAGGAAAAAGGCTGAAATGCAAAATATTTCCATCTTATGAGGTAATTTTGGGAAAAATACATATAAATCTTGTGTTGCGACAATTGAAATAAGCACTGACATATAATATCTCCCACTTTTGAGGTCATTTTTGATAAAAGATGAATAAATTTGGTATCGCGAGAAAGGAAAAAGGCTGAAATGCAAAATATGTAAATCTTATAAGGTAATTTTGGGAAAAATGCATGCGACAATTATAAGCACCAACAAATAATATCTCCCACTTTTGGATTCATTTTTGACAAAAGGATGCATAAATTTGGTATCGCGAGAAAGGAAAACTGTTAAACTGCAAAGCTGCCACGAAGTTCACTTCAAGTGCACTTTGCGATCACTCCCGCGATCGCATCTTCTTTTCAAGTACACTTGAAAGTGGTCACAAGTTCACTCTAGGCTGTCATGGAATCACTTTCAAGTGCACGCGAAGTGCACGCAAGGAACGCTTTTGGAGTGCACTTGGATGGAATGTTGCGTCAGCACCCAACTGTATATATGTACCACCCACTTAAGCGGGGGTATAAGTGATTGATATTCAACAGTCGGAATGTGTGATTTCGTACGCATGTCGATTTCATTGCTATAAAATTACATCAACTAGAGGATCAGAGACTGAGCCTGTATCGCTCACCTGACAAAATGCTTCAAAGTGCTTCTATGCCATGCATGTCCAAAAACGATGTTTATTACCAATGGGGTCTAATGTTTAGCTATGTTCTGCATTACACCCATTTTTTTTCTGATCCTATTGAAATGAGTAATTTCCCAATGGAACTTCTATACATTTAGTTAAATTTGCTTGAGTAGTTTCAGAAAAGATGATCAAAAGGGTGGTTTCTCATACCATGCGGGGCTCCAGTGTTCTCCAATAGCTGCCATGTTTTTATCAGATCGGAATAAATGAGTAATTTTTGTAAAGTACCTTCCATACATCATTCCTGTAAAGTTTGGTTGAATTTGCTAAAGAAACTGGTTTCAGAGAAGAAGATGGAAATGTGATTTTCCCCCTAAGGTCCAATGTTAAAATATGTTCCGTGCTGGCGGCCATGTTTTTTGTCGGATCGGAAAGAAATGACCAATCTTTGTTAAAGATCTTTAGTATATCTTTATTGTAAAGTTTGGTTGAATTTGCTACAGCCTTTTCAGAGCAGAAGATGTAAATGTGATTTTTCCCATAGGTCCAATGTAAAACCTAAGTTCTGCGCTGGCGGCCATGTTTTTTATCATATCGGCAAGACATGGGCAATCTTCGTTAAGGACCTTCCATACATCATTCCTGTAATGTTTAGTTGAATTTTCTTCCGTGGTTTTAGAGGAGAAGATGAAAATATGATTTTCCCATAAGGTGCAATGTTAAGCCATGTTCCGTGCTGGCGGCCATGTTTTCTTCGGATCGGAACTAAATGAGCAATCTTTGTAAAGCATTCCTGTAAAGTCTGGTTGAATTTGCTTCAGCTGTTTCAGAGCAGAAGATGAAAATGTGATTTTTTTCATAGGGTACAATTAAGTAATGTGCTAGCGGCCATGTTTTTATCGGATTGGAAAGAATTCAGTAATCTTTGTTAAGGACCTTTAGAACATCATTACTGTAAAGTTTGGTTGAATTCGCTTCAGCCGTTTCAGAGCAGAAGATGAAAATGTGATTTTCCCATATGATCCAATGTTAAACCATGTTCCCTGCTGGCGGTCATGTTTTTTGTCGGATCGGAACAAAATGAGCAATCACTGTTAAGGACTTTTAGTACATAATTCCTGTAAAGTTTTTCAGAGCAGATGATGAAAATGTGATTTTTACCACAGGGTCCAATGTTAAACCTAAGTTCCGCGATGGTGGCCATGCTTTTTGTCGGATCGGAACAAAATGAGCAATCTTTGTAAAGGACCTTCCTTACATCATTCCTGTAAAGTTTGGTTGAATTTGCTTAAGTGGTTTCAGAGGAGAAGATGAAAATGTGAAAAGTTTAACGGACGGACGACGGATGCCAAGTGATTGCAATAGCTCACACTGACCCTTTTGGTCAGGTGAGCTAAAAATGGATATGAAAATTAATATCAATTAATATTTTATTACATGATATTTTATATAATGTATTTAAAGTTCAATGTCACTGAATCTGCATACAATACACAGAAAAGACGCCGCTGAAATTATAGTTGCTGTCGCTGACTTTTGCACAAAAATTATTGATAACTACATGTCCTAAGCCTAAGTCGTACACCCGTAGGCATGATATGGTTGTATATTGTAAATGCAATATGCAACATACGATCTGTATAATTTTACCTTGAAACATCGACTTTGCCCACTTAAAATCAACAAAAATAAGTAATCGTTTAAACTAAAAAAAAATCCAATAAATATCGAAATCAGGACGGGCTTTCAGTTGAAATTAAAAGACAGAAAATATTTATTAAAAAAAATACTAAATATCAAAATTATCAAAATTATTTTTTAGAAGCAAATAATTCAGTCCTTCAACCCATTTAAAAAGAGAGGTATTGTATATTTGATAATTATAAAAAGAAAAAAAAAATCATTGTGAATAAAAAGTTGGCTTAAAACAAAAATGCATTCCTGACAATTTATCTACATCAGGGCAAAAATGGCAATTTTTATGCAACTCCCTGTGTACAATAGAGCTATAAGTGTTGGAATGACTACCTTAGTCAGAGATATATAATTACATGTCTCTGTCTTAAAATATTCTTTGTGGGTTTACCTTGAGTTTGAGAGGGTCAGTTTTATAAGCTTACATATACCTTTGTTTGTTGAAAATCCGCCTACTACTTGGCTTGTCTTTTTAAGGATTGTATGACAGCCTTCTGGTCGAGTTAAACCAAATTTGGTAGTCAATGGATATAAAGAAGAAAGAAGAAAGGGTCTTTACTTCTTTTCATTTTTCTGTTGTGCACCCGGCAGGAACGTTAGAAATTTCGACAGCACACTGGTCCAGAGACATAATATTCATTTTTATGCACACATAATAAATTAATTCCTTTATTTTTTTACAAATCTGAATTCTGCAATTTGACAGTTTTTGTCAACTTATGTCTAATAATTTAGCATATGCTAGTTTCATGTCTAGTACCAGTAAAGGAGGAAGTGAAAATCCGAAGTGCATACATTTAGAACAATACGCGTCTTTTGGGTTAACCCATACAATACGGGACTTTTAAATCGCGTCAATCCAATAACAGATTTTTTTTATATATGTAAAAAATCAATACATCTATAGAGAGGGAATCACCAATTAATTTATAGGGCTACTATGTTTTATAGCGTTATTAACTGTCTATTTCTGTATTGGCTCTGTATAGATTCGAGGTCGTTTTCTTAATGCTCACACAAATACATTGTCTTCTTAGATACATGTTTAATGTTATATTTGGAAAGATATCGTCAAGTAAACAAACATTTTTTTTTTATATAAAATTATAATCTAAAGACGTATTCGTACTCGGGATAATTTAAATTTAGACAGCAATATGAAGTTTTCCTGACGGAAAACCTCATATAATACACCGCCTGCTTTGCTATCAGAGATAATCTAAGGGGACGACCATTTGATATTCGTGGAGGGCTTGGGCGATTTTGTCTTGAAAAATTATTCATTTTCATGAAAATCTCGAACAAATTATTTATTATATTATCAAACGGTATATCAAATAATTTATTTGCATTTGCAAGAAAAAGTTTATTCTTCAAATCAAAATCAAATTATTTATTTTCATAACAAGTACGGTTAAAATATATTTTTATTTTCACTGGGGCCAAGATTAAATCATTCACTTACAATGTAATTCATATTCAAAGGTGCCGTAATGCGTATCGAGAATTTCCCTATTTATGTCAATGATGCGACTCGATTAAATGCCTGATTGAAATCAGTTACAAAATGAATGCAAAAAGATGCACATTTAAATAAAGCTCATAATCGAGTCAAATCTTTAGAAATTAAATGGCGCTCACGTAAATAAGGAAATTCTCGATACTCACTTCGACCCCAGTGATATTGTAGTAGGCAACTTTTGAAGGCATTACATGAAAACTGGTAGTTGTTTAAGACCGAGTGTCAATATGATAATAATGTCGTACTATCAGACGGTACAACAGCGGGGAAGTTGTCATGTTGATGGTATAACCCTAGTGACCTCTTCTATAACAATAAAACAGAGATATTTTAGGGGATATGCCCAGTGTTTTCTTATGAACAACGGGGCTAATGGGGTTATTACTTGAATAATTTCTGTTATTTCTGTTACATAAGGTAAAATTACGTAAGAAACCTGTAATTTAAATCCTCTACCTTTCAATGCGTCTTCTTGGCCTCCCGATGATTTAAATGAAAACATTTAAATTTGACAGCCTGTGGTTTAATTTAATGACTCCGGGTGAATGAAATTAAAAGACCAATGCATATAAAACGTACAGTCCGAGAAGACCGCAAAATTAAACTTCATCAATATACTTAACCTGTGTATGTAATTGCATATTGGATTACTTAAACAGAAAATATTGCTAATACTGTAGTACAATGACTTCCTATTTTTAGAATTCGTTTGATTTTCCTCACCGGTGGATCCAGCCTTTATAGGAGAAGATTTCGGTCATTTTTTGTTATTTGTTTTGTTAATATGTGTCTAACTTCTAACTTCGAATATTTTTTTTTTCTACAAAGTGAGTGGATTCAAGCTTCAGGATGCCTCTGTATCCGCCAGTGCAATTGTTGCCTTGAAGTTCAATATAAAGCAAAATAATCGAACAATCAATCAAAAACTATTCGCTCGTTTGAAATTATATTATATTCACTATTACAAATAAAAATATGTAAAACATGTAATATGCCAAGTGGAGCTTACGTGTCTGGATTTCACAGTTTTTACATTCATCGAAAGTAAAAAGCCAAGACAATCTTTGCATCAATTGTTTTTCTTCTAAACAGCTAACATTTTACCTTTTGAAATCAACAAGACAAGTGGTGATCAAGTAAACGGATATCAAAAGATATTAAGCTTTTCAATATTTGACTTATTTAGACATAACATGTGAAGCACCAACCGTTACAGACATAGACATAAATTGACTAGTTTACATGTTTAAATGTCTCTGCTACGAAGAACATATGCTATACACAATCGTCGGTACATATTGTTTACTTGATCAACCAGAAAACGAAAAAAGGAATTAGAACAAAATTGGCCATAAAAAACATATTTTGGGCGGACACTAATTGGAAATCACATACAATATTCAATTATGCAAAAGAGTATAAAGACATTTAGAACTCAATATCAACCCGATGAACATAACTCCGACGTGTACATGTTTAGAAGAACTCTTGAAGAATTGAGACTGAGTGTCTGTAAATATTAGGATCGATGAAAATATTGGCTTTAAAACGAAATCGAAAGTGTGAACTGCAGTTTTGTTAATTGGTAAAGAATACAAAAGTACTTAGCGTGATTATCATTTGGTCGATTATATGTCTCTGGTTTTATGTTACTTTCTGCACGGAAGAATCATTGTTTCGGAAATTAAAGTAAAGAAAACAAAATCTAATTATTTTTTTTTTATTTTTATTATGAAGAAACGTGACAAAGAGCTAGTGTGCAAAAATTTTCATACATATCATTTGAAAATTTTCGCGATACTCACAAAATCATTCCAGATCGTAGGTATGGTCTGGCACGGTTATATGTATATTCATCTATTCAGTTTTAGTTTGTGCTTACATTTTTGCAAAAAGATATAGGAACGAATAAACAGATAAGTCCAGGAATGTGAAGAGTTATTATATATAACAATGAAGAAAGAAATAATAAAACATATAAATAAAATTAAATAAAAAAATAACATAAATAAATATTCCCGAAAAAATATAAATTAAATCTATAAGATAAATAATTAGAATAGAATTAAAATAAATACATAACCAACACTGATCAGTCATGCTGTAAAAGTCTGACCCGTGATGAAAATGTCTGTCCGATGTTGAGTCAACGCTGGTCAGTCATTTTCAACACGGATCAGTCTTTTACGACACAGGTAGCGTTGAAAATGACTGATCAGCGTTGACGCAATATCGAAGAGACACTCTCAACAAAAATCAGTCATTTAAAACACAGGTAGTGTTGAGAATGACTGACCAAAGTTGATTCAACACTGGTCAGACATTAACAACCCAGTTAAAGTCTGATATTGACTGAGATGAGCTGGTCTAACTCTGATCACTCATTTTCAGTCAAAACTAGTGTTGAAAAAGACTGATCAACATTGAGTCAACTCAGGACAGTCTTTCTCAAGTCTGTTCAGAGATTCCAAGTCAAAAATGAGTGACTCAGGTAATATCAGTCAAAATATTTGTCAATAGTACTCGGTATTCACGTTGATAATAACCCCATTGGCCATTCTGTTCCATGATGAGGATTTTCATTCTATTGAAATCCTCGATACTGTGGTCTGACAACCTGAAGTGTTGACTCACGGGCAAAATGGTATAGATTTATAGATGATGTGGACATGAAATGGACTGAGAGTGATGAAAAAAAAACAAAACTTTATCTTGCATGCCAACAATTTGCACCCATCTATCATGTTTACTTCAGATATATCGAAGACTTCCATCTCCTCCCTTGATACTACCCGCTCTTTATCGGAAGGTGAACTGTCCACTGATTTATATTGCAAACCCACTGATACAAACCAATAACTTTTGCCCAGCAGCTGTCATCCTGCACATGTGACTACAAATATTCCATACAGCCAAGCCCTCAAAATAAAACGAATCTGTTCGAAGGAAGAGTCCGTGAAAAAACGATTAGGTCAACTCAAAAACAATCTTAAACGAAGAAGGTATAAACACAGTAACATCAAAGAACGTTTTCACAAAGCCCTGAATATTCCAAGGAGCACCTTGCTAAAGTACAAAAAAAAAAACAAAAGAACGCCTTGTGTTCTAACATTTCATCCTTCCCTGAAAAACACTTTTAACACCGTTCGTAAGCACTAGACATGTGTGGAAAAAATCTCAAATTGTCGTAATCTTTCCCGAGCCTCGATTGGTTGCATTTAAACAACTAGACAGTCTGGGGAATTTGTTGGTACAAGCAGAAGTGTCTAATACTACCAATACCACATTGAGAGGTCACCCTTGTGGAGACAGGCGCTGCAAATGTTGTAGACATATGCAAACCTCGTCCTCGTTTATCAGTCAGGTTACTACAAAAAAGGTACAAAATGATTTGCACTTAAAATTGCAAAAGCACAAATCTTATTTATTTGCTGCAGTGTAACGTTTGTAATCTCGAATACGTCTGCGAGTCAAAGCAACCATTCCACAAACGTCTGAATGGACACAGAAGTGACCTTAGTAAAAAGCCACTTCTGCCCGTTAGTCAACACTTCAGTTTGTCAGACCACAGTATCGAGGATTTCAATAGATGGAAAATCCTCATCATTATTGAGTAATTCCCAGCATGGAGACCGAGAAAGTTTTTGGATTATAGAACTCCGTGTTTTACATCCTGACGGAATAAATCGAAAACAAAAGACCTAAAAAGTCAACTTACGGTGAATCTTCGAGTTCTAATATATCTTATAATTAGCCATAGTTTTATTTATTTATTATATTTTTTTTTATTTCTATAGTTGACACTATCAATTTGTCTTAGTTAATTGAACTGTAAGATGTTTCATTTCAAACTTGTATGTCAAAAATATTTCACGTTATGTGTACACTTATAATTATGAAGCGTCATTTTCTGTTTACCTGTGTGAAAAAAAAAACAAAAAAAAAACTTTTGACATTCGATGTATTAGTCCCAGTATTGTTGAGTATGTAATCATCAATCGCAATTATATTTGAGCGTGTTTAAGACACTGAAGAAATTCATTTGTTGACTGAAAATTTTGTCACATAACTTTTAACAACTTTTATATATTTTACCGATATCGTTGCACAATCTTCTAAACTTATATATTTTATGAAAGGATATATATATATAACGGTCTATGGTAGGAACCAAACGGGTTTAGATTTAGAGACATGAATATCGAGATTGCCTTCCCACCGAGGGATCTGGCTGTTCTTCGAATGCACAGATATAACAGACATATTACACTGCTCACGCCATCTCTGTGGGAGACCAAAGGGATGTAAAATAGAACGAACTACAAATTTCTTTTATGTGACACTTAAGTATATTAGTTGGCCGAAATTATAACAAGTCAACCGTGGTCCAGTGGTAGCGTGGCAGACATTTAACTGTTATAACCTTGACAGAAGGGGTTCGAATCCCACTGGAATCAACAAAAATTTAATATTTAATATTAAAAGACTTAGACTTTGGATTTGGATTGATAAAAAAGATAGAAAAATACATCACAGATAGATGATTCAAGCCAAAATGATAAATTTCATTTTTTTAAAACAACATTTGTTCCAATGAAGTACCCAAAATTGCAGTTAATTTATCTTCTGCATATGGCCATTTCGACAACAAGTCTCATCAGTGCAGATTATATCAAAAGAATTAGAAAACAGAATAAAAACAAAACATGTCTGAGTGTCATTTTCCAAAAATTGAAATAGCCCACATTTTGATGGGGCGCTCAGCATAGATCGGTCCATAACATACCATAAAAAACGAAGCACAAATAAGATGTTTGGGTTTCATCGGTACTCACTCTAATTCTTATTTTAAAGCAAAACAAGTACCATGGATTTTCTTACACAAAGTAAAAGGGAATGCAGACTGTTAGTTAAATGAATAAATAAGCTGTCTTTTTCGAGAAATGTCCGGCTCTTCTTCAAAACACAATGAAAAAAAACTATAAAATACAATCAAACAAAACCTATTTACAAAGACTAAACTACAAATGTTTATACCAAGTGTCGAGAGCTACATGTTGGATTCTGTTGTTTACAGATGAAACATTAGAAGGGAAACAAGAATTTGGTCTTTATGCGTACATCGATTATATTAACGATGCTGTTACAAATTTGTGTTTAACGCCCAACAAGCAAAACTTCAGCCATGTCAGGGCGAGAACAAAGTAATCAGTTAAAAATAAAAGAAAGAAAAAATGGGTAGGAGCAGGTTTTTCAGCAAAACTATATTTTATTTTTTTATATTTAAACAAGATTTCAGTTTTCTATCCAGAACTTTTCTTAAGCCTGCCTCTGTATGTCTGTCCACGATCGATTTTGGTCAATTGGTACTACTTGCATATTTTTCCAGTCAACACCAGTGGAATTCAAATGTAATGCAGTGGCCTGTGATCTATCCTTTTTTTTCCGAATGTGGTCACGATGCAAGTTGACACAAAGGTTGCGGAATTTTTTTTTTCACCGACATACTGTTCTTGGCAAATAAAGCAAGTAATGAGATATATGACATTATCTGACTTGCAGGATAAATTACTAAATATTTTATAGAACTAGCCTGTTGTTGAGCATTTGAATATTTTTGTTATAAAACTATATTTGCACAGAAGGTAACGCTTGTGGCGATATGTTGTCAACTGATCTATTTCAGGTGATGATAGTTTGGCTGTTGTTCCATGTGCTATTTACTTTGTTCATTTGAAGTTTATAATATGTCACATTGTATCCTATTGGATCTAGGACAATGGTAGTATTGGTGTTGTTGCCTTGTTTTAGGTTATATATATATATATATATATATATATATATATATATATATATAACATCTATAAACAAAGCAACAACACCAAAATGCCCGACGTACTGGATTCGACAGGATACAATCTTTGTGAGAAGAATATAACAAACAATAGACGAAAGTGACCAGTACACAAATAATTCAGTGAATATTTCAAACCCTATCCGGGCCTTTTACAAAACACAACAAAAATTTAAATCAAAATCAAACAAAAACTATGTACAAAAAAGTCTAAGCAAAATATTCACAACTACATTCTGGACGCTGGTTATCACAAATGTAATACGAGATGAATGCCCGGAGGGAGATAAAGAAAAAACTTTGGTCAGTTATTGTATATCGAAAAGTATTATTTAACAAAATAAATAATAGAAGAAAATGGTTGTGATTCCGAAAGAAATAATATCTGCAAGTGGGAAATGTGCTATGTATAATTTTTACACAAATTTCTTGCTGCGTAAAGACTTTTAATTATCTAAAAAAATTCAGGTCTTATTATTCAAGCTGGATTTAATTTTTTGCATCCAGAACCATTCTTTTGCTTGTCGCTTTGTCTCATTCCAAGGTTTATTTTGGTCAATGGCGACAACCTGCATGTCTGTCCAGCTATGTCCAATGCTATTGAAATGGACAGGCGCTGCCTGTGTTAATTCTTTTTTTCTGTATGTGATTACGGTGCAAATTAATTCGGAGATTTAGTGAATTTTTTGTTTCACCAATATATTATTGTTGACATACCGCGCACGTAATCATATATACCACATTTTCTAATTTACAGGACAAATTGCCGAAAATTTTGAAATTCTCGCCAGTTGCTGTGCTCTTAAACGTCGATGTTGTGAGACTGTGTTTGCACAAAAGACATCTTTTGTATTGACAGGTCTTAAATTGTCCTATTTCATGTGATTTTAGTTTGGCATTAACGAGCATGTCCTTCAAGTTCTTGGGCCTGCGAAAAGATATAAGTGGTGGTACTGGGAAAAGGGCTTTCATTTAGGTTGACACATGCAAGGCTGTCATGCATTCACGTGTAATAGCAGACAAATCTGGAAGTTGTGGATGGAAAGTCGTAACGAAAAGAATACGAGAGCTCCTTTTCTTTTTATTACAGAATTGTAACAACTGTTTTCGTTCTAAAGATGAAACCTTTTCAATTATTTTTGCACCTTGTGTGCTTTGTAACCCCCTTTGACTAAATGGTCTTTAAGTTCTCTGCTCCTATTGTTGAATGTTTTGTCATCTGATCATATCCGACGTAGTCTGGTGGAGAGACTATAGGGGATTGCGTCGATACAGTGTCTTGGATGACAACTGCTTGGTAGCAGATATGCGTGTGTATCGGTCGGTTTAGTGTGTAGATCAAAGCTGATTTTTCCGTCGGCAAGTGTTGAAGTAGTGTCAAGGAATTCATTGGAAATTTCCGAGATGTTGGCGGTGAATTTGATTGATGGATGATAATTGTTTAGAAATTCCATAAATTCATCAAGATGTTGTCTAGTATCTGTCCATTTCATTTCAATATCATCAATGAAACGGAGCCAACTATAAGGCTTGAAAGGTGCTTCCTGGAGCATACGCTTTTCTAAATCGCCCACGAATATGTTAGCGTAAGATGGAGCTACTCGCGTGCCATTTGCAGTCCCGTTAACTTGAAGAAAATGTTCGTTGTTAAAAACAAAGTTGTTACGTTTTAACACAAGACTCAGAAGATGAACTAAGAAATGTGTTGATGGCGATTGAATATTTATAGACGAAATTAACCCCCTATTTCTAACCTGTCGAAATGTGAAAAAGAAGCCCTGCACAATCTTGAGAAAAGAGAGGACATCGTCATAAAAAAAAAAGCAGACAAGGGGTCCAAAGTAGTCGTTATGAACACCGACGACTACATTAGCGAAGCCAACCGCCAGCTTTCCCAGCCTGCATTTTATAAGAAAATTAAAAATGATCCAACTAAGAAATGCAGCAAAGAAATTACATCAGCACTGCGATCCATGCTGGATAATGAAGAATTAGAGAAAGAAACATTATACGGCCTTCTTCCTGAAAATCCTAGAGCTGGTTTATTCTACCTTTTACCAAAAATTCATAAGAAAGGGATCCCAGGGCGCCCTATTGTAAACTGTATTGGTCATGACGGAAAAACTTTCACATTTTCTACACCTCCATCTTCAACCCTTTGTTGAATCTCTCCCTTCCTTTGTCAAAGACACTACAGACTATATAAATAAAACACCATCTGAAAATCTCCCTCCTCACACATTACTGGTAACTTTAGATGTGCTATCTCTTTATACAAACATCCCTCACGAAGAAGGAATAAACGCATGCCGAAAAGTATGGGATACTAGGACTATTCAATCACCATCAGCAGATTCCTTAGTTCATCTTCTGAGTCTTGTGTTAAAACGTAACAACTTTGTTTTTAGCAACGAACATTTTCTTCAAGTTAACGGGAATTTATAAACAATTATCACCCATCAATCAAATTCACCGCCAACATCCCGGAAATTTCCAATGAATTCCTCGACACTACTTCAACGCTTGCCGACGGAAAAATCAGCTTTGATCTACACACTAAACCGATCGATACACACGTATATCTGCTACCAAGCAGTTGTCACCAAGACACTGTATCGACACAATCCCCTATAGTCTCTCCACCAGACTACGTCGGATATGCTCAGACGACCAAACATTCAACAATAGGAGCAGAGAACTTAAAGACCATTTAGTCAAAAGGGGTTACAAAGCACACAAAGTGCAAAAAACAATTGAAAGGTTTCACCTTTAGAACGAAAACAGTTGTTACAATACCGTAATAAAAAGAAAAGGAACTCTCGTTTTCCATTCGTTACGACTTTCCATCCACAACTTCCAGATTTATCAGCTATTGCATGTGAATGCATGACAGCCTTGCATGTGTCACCCAAAATGAAAGCCCTTTTCCCAATACCACCACTTATATCTTTTTGCAGGCCCAAGAACTTGAAGGACATGCTCGTTAAGGCCAAACAAAAATCACATGAAATAGGACAATTTAAGACCTGTCAAGACAAAAGATGTCTTTTGTGCAAACACAGTATCACAACATCGACGTTAAAGAGCACAGCAACTGGCGAGAATTTCAGAATTTTCGGCAATTTGTCCTGTAAACCAGAAAATGTGGTATATATGATTACGTGCGCGGTATGTCAACAACAATATATTGGTGAAACAAAAAATTCACTAAATCTCCGAATTAATTTGCACCGTAATCACATACAAGAAAAAAGAATTAACACAGGCAACGCCTGTCCATTTCAGTAGCATTGGACATAGCTGGACAGACATGCAGGTTGTTGCCATTGAGCAAGATAAATCTTGGAATGAGACAAAGCGACAAGCAAAAGAACGGTTCTGGATGCAAAAAATTAATCCAGGTTGAATATTAAGCCCTGATTTTTTTAGATAATTAAAAGTCTTTCCGCAGCAGGAAATTTGTGTAAAAATTATACATAGTACATTTCCCACTTGCAGATATTATTTCTTTCGGAATCACAACCATTTTCTTCTATCATCTATTTTGTTAAATATTACTTTTCGATATACAATAACTGACAAAAGTTTTTTCTTTATCTACCTCCGGGCATTCACCTCGTCTTACATTTGTGATAACCAGCGTCCAGAATGTAGCTGTGAATAATTTGCTTAGACTTTTTTGCACATAGTTTTTGTTTGATTTTGTTTTAAATTTTTGTTGCGTTTCGAAAAAGGCCCGGATAGGGTCTGAAATATTAACTGAAGTATTTGTGTACTGTTCACTTACGACCTTTCTTTGTTATATATATATATATATTGGGTTCCTACGATAGACCGTTATATATA
>MJUU01052240.1:79460-96351 GCA_002080025.1 Modiolus philippinarum
GCTAAACTACCTTCGGCCGAGATAGGCCAGTTTACAACATGCCATGATAGACGTTGTAAACTGTGTAAATACAGTTCCACGACTGAAACTTTCCAAAGTACAGCTACTGGTGATATTTTCAAAATCTTTGGACAATTATCATGTAAATCGCCCAATGTCATCTATCTGGTTACATGTTCTGTCTGTAAAGAACAGTATGTGGGTGAGACAAGAATTGCGCTAAATCTTCGCATAAACTTGCATCGTAACCATATCGAAAACAAAGATCAGAACCAGGCCACTGCAATTCCTTTTAATATTCCAAATTACAACTGGCAAAATATGCAAGTCATCGCAATTGATCAAAATAGATCGTGGAATTTAAACCAGAAAAGATCCAAAGAAAGCTATTGGATTGATCGTTTAAAACCCAATCTTAACATCAGGGTTATAGATCAAACAATGCATATAATACCAGCGTTAAAAAAAAATAAAAAAATATTGCAGTAAATGTAATGTACAAACAACAGCAAATATTTTTTTCACATCACTATAATTGAGGTCACGCCTTCAGTCTCCGAAATGTAGTTTACCTATTTAATTAAGTTTTGTAGTGTAGTTTTTTGTAAATAGTTTATTGTTTTATTATATATTTTGTTGTTTTGAGAAAGACTCGGATAGAGTTGAAATATAAACAGTATTTATACTAGTGCTATTGGCATTGTTCATACTGAAAGTTTATATATATATATATATATATATATATATAATATGCTAGATCTAAACAGATACATACACTGTGGTTTATTTATATCTTTCAGTTAGGAAAATGCGAATATGAAAAAGAAAGGAATAGCACGAGTATAAATCATGTTTTACCTTTCAACTCTAACCGAGTCTTTTTCAAAACAACATAACATATAATACAACAATAAACTATTGACAAAAAACTACACTTCACAACTTAGTTTAATCAGGAAACTACATGTCGAGGACTGAAGCCGTGACCTCAAATAAAGTGATGTGAAAACAATACTTGTTGTTCTTTTTTTTTGTTCGTATTTTTACTGCAATAATTTATATTTTTTAACTAAGGCATTTATTGATCTAAAAGCCTGATGTTAAGAATGGGTTTTAAACAATCAATCCAGTAGCTTTCTTTGGATCTTCTCTGGGTTACATTCCACAATCTATTTTGGTCTATTGCGATGACTTTCATATTTTGCAAGTTGTGAGTCTGGGTATTAAAATTGATTACAGTGACCTGGTTCTGATCTTTGTTTTTGATATGGTAACGGTGCAAGTTTATGCTATGAATTTAAAATTCAATTGCATAACCTAGGCTGCATCATTCACATGCAATGCTGATGTATGAGGAGAATACTAAGTCCGGCAGACTTCCGTTAAAAAATTTTGGTTTAAAATCCCATTTCTGCCTCGACCTTCTAAGGAAGGTCTGATTGTTTTATGATAGTGCTCAATTCAGGGAACACTTCATTTTTTAACATTGGATATTATGTTCATTTTGATGGATCTTTGATACGTTTGCTTAAGCTTAGAATGTTTGACTTGTGTTTTTAATACTGTACCTTGATATACGTCTTTTTTTACAGTTTCTTTGTATATTTTGCATCTAATGATCTCAAGCTGTATATCCTTGCTATCCATAATTGCAACGCAATTCAAAGTACACAAAAAACCGATCCTTAATTTTTTTTTCATTAAAACAAAACTAAATATTGCGCAAAATACATCAAATGAAACTATATGAAATTTGAATATCAAATAATAACTACAGAAGGAGCAAAGAATGAAAGCTTTTTGGTTGTTTCTATGTAAATAAGTAATAAATGCAGGGACAACTGACATATAACATTACAACTGCAATATTCTAGTCTTAATAGAAATGCATTTTAAATGATGTTTCTAGTTACAAAGAACTGAACTTACCAATTGAAAAAAAAACTATATTCTGTCGTTATTTAACAACTAAAAAAACTATTTTCATTGCATATCAATGACTGCCATACTTTAAGTACTGGTAAATTGTGATAAAATTCCCTGTTATGAATGGACGGGGTCATTCCTTTGAGGATATAAGTTTTCACGTTATCGATATATGTTTCGTTTTCTTGTCTATATATGAAAAGCAATTTAATAAAAATAAAGTACTTTTAAGATAGTCAATTGCAAACATTTCAATGCAGCAATGACAATTAAAGCAACATATAGATATCTATTACAGATTTGATTACTTACAGTCACTTATTAATGATTAATGATTATAAATCGGAGTAAATGAATACATCTTCCAAAGATTGTTCAAGTGTAGCATTTAGCCGAGACGTATGAATAAGTCATGTACAGAAAGTTAAAGTATTTTCCACAACAATGCTTTTTGGTATTGAAATTTATTTATTGAAGGTGTGTATTTTTTAAGTCGTTTTTGTTCCACTTTTGATATTAACTTCAAATACTGTAATATAATGTTTTTTTGTACATCGTTAACATGGTTTTTAAACATTGGATAACTTATACGTTTATCCTGATGTGAAATCAATATTCACTTTTATTTGAAAACCCTGCAAGTAGTGATTGGAAAACGTATCAACCTAATAAAGTATGCTTCTATTTTAGATAATTATCTTGCATTTTGTAAAAAAAATTAACGATTGTAACAGTATCACAATGTCTTATTTTCAAAATTACGTGTATCAACCTACACGCTTTCACTTGCGATAGTTACACAAGTATCAGGTATGTCTTCTCACCACTGTCCATCACCAAACACGGTCATACACTACATGTAACAATGCCTTAATTGCTGCAGAGAAAATGTGATGAAATATTGAATACATTTACTACATATTAATTATAAATATAAATATGAATATAAATAAATCAATATGAAAAAAAAATCAAGAAAAAAAAAAAACAGATATTTACAATCTTTACTTAATAGGTGATATTAACATGATATTTTGCATGATTTCATTAAATTGGCTTTGGAATGCAATGCCCTGAATATATTACAGGTATACTAGCCTCTCAATAATACTGTTGATGACTAGTGAAATCCATTACGAGTCTTTTCCAAACCCTTTTTTTTGAAGTTTTGAATTAGTTTTTTCCGAAGTCCGTCATTGTTTTTTACCGGCAGACTCGAATCCTTGAGCTAGCAGGTAGTTTTGCGGAGAGCTCTCCTTGACCCATCTTTCTAAATAACGTTTTGTCTTATTCGTTCCTTTTCAAGACTGTGGTCTGCAAGTAAGTAGTCTACTTGTATGGGTTTGTATGTTTATTATACTATAGGGAACGGAATAGAAAAAGGGTATGTTTGGATACATATAAACTGGTTTCACCCTACCACTAGCTCTGTGTGGTACCGATACCAAGTCTGCATATCCCAAGTTCTTATCGTTTTCTACGTTTGTCTTATGTCTTATATTATTTTTATTTTGCAGTACCCCGATAGATTGTGGCATATGATTTTTTTTAAATTTAGGTGTTTCTTGTTATCAACTGTTAATTAATATTTAAAAAAATATATATCTTATGGATATACTACCATGCGTTCAAATTTCTGTAATTCATTTTCGAACGTCTAAATAATATTTAAACCATTCATTTTTGTGCCCATATCGCACTACTATATTATGCAAACTTTTCTTGGAATTGACTGTATGAGTGCCCTGTTGTTGCTGTTGTAATTTTTTGGAAGTCTTCTATTAGGCTTTTGACCGAGCAATAGATGACAGTTATTCTAAGAACACTTCATCAGCTAATCTAATGTTTAATGAAGGTATCACATTCGTGAATATAAAGTTACATGGATGTGGCGTTGATCGAAATAAAGCAATTACTCCCTCTAAAACCGTTGCTAAGGATTGCCTTTATCTTATCAGATATGTTTATTGATATGGGGTTTAACTTCACTTTCAACCGTCTTTCAGCTATTTCATGAGGTTCAGTGTTAATCTTGGAGGAATACATAGTACTCGGTTAGAACCACCGACCTTTGGGAGGTAAATGAAATACCTCATAACTAAAGAATGCAAGTGCAGTGCAGCCTTTTTGTACCTGTCTGTCTGACAATGTCCTTAGTTTTATATACTGTTTGATATTTTTATGTCAGTCCGACACTGACCTTAGTTTTATGTACTGTTTGGTATGTACCTGTCTGTCTGACACTGTCGTCCTAGCTTTATGTACTGTTTGGTATGTACATCAACGTGTTAACACATCAAATGATCGGGTGAAAATGACAATCAGTGAAGTTTGCGATGTTTTAGCTTTGAGTGTCTTTCTTACGTAAGCATTTTATATAAAAAAATTTGTGTAAAGTATATCGGTCATTGTGAAACTTTTCTTTTGCACTTTATTTTGTTCAAAATCCGTCAATATCAACAATAGAAAAACAGAAAAAAAACACACTAGCAAGTTTTCATTTTAGTCAATTCAGATGTAACGGCCAGTGCAAAACTTACTTTATTCAAATAATTTTGTTCAATATCCAACAAATAAACACATTTAATAAACATTCAATTATATTATTATAGTCTGTCGTAAATATTATATAGATGTACTCCAAGAAAAAAATTACCAGTTCACATACTTTTCAATTAACCAACTTAACGGAAAATTAAATTGCAAGCAAAAAATATCTAACAGCTATATCTTTACAGGTTAAACTGATCGTAAAACATTTACAACCATGCACTGGGTTCCTTATTTCCACAGAACGCCATATAAATCTAGATTCATTTTGTCATGTAATCACTGCTCTACTGCTAAATTTCTATTATACTCACTAATACGTTGACTGCTATTAAAAACCTAGCTATAAATTTCTGTAACAAAGTATATGAAAACAGTGGTATCAATCATTTTTGGAATGCAAAAAATTCATTGGAAGTCCTCGATAAATTGAATGCTTATAATGCCACTTTTGAATCCACTGAAAGTTTTTTTTATTTCTCTACCCTCTATACTACATTACCATATAATCTTGTAAAGGGAAAATTCAGACCTCTTATTTAATTTGGCATATAAAAAATCCGATAGTGAATATATATATGTTCTAATTCTTTTAAAACGCATTTTAGTAATACAAAACAAAAGAACATCAGTAGGTGATGGGTCAGTCAGTTAACTGATAGTAATCTTCTGTGATTTCATGTTTGTGTACGTTTATTTAGTTCTATCAGTTTCATTTTCACAATTGATTCAGTCCTTTTTTCTAACTGAATTTTACTGTTGTTACGAATGTGTTTTTTTTCTTTATCACATTCGCTAAAGGGGGAAGGTTCGGGCCAAATAAAAATAGTTTAACGCCCTGCAACAGGTTTGTGCCTAAGTCAAGAAATTTATTAAGCCTTTGTGTGATTTGTCTGTTTTTTTTTTTCTTAGTTTAATTTATGTCAATAGGAGTCAAGGATGGTGTTAATTTCGCTGAACTTGATAACTCTTTATTAAGGAGCCGACTCCGACCTGCCATTGGGTGTGGGGTTTCCTCATCGTTCATTGAATATTTTATGGTGGCTTTGGGTTGTTATTACTCTCCTTTGGGTCGTTGTCTATTTGACACATTCCCTGTTTCTCTTCTTTTGTCTATTAAATAAATTAAGAAAAATAATCACTAAAATATATTTCAGTCATTACAATACAACTTACTTGCGAAACTTTTTTACACATTACTTTTTTCAAAACCCAACGAAAATGAAGAAGTTTCATATATCGCGATATAGCTTTTTTATAAATTTTAGCATAAATATGTTTGAACCCGTAGAGCGAGTTTTTCATTATGTTGTTGAAACTTATTCTCTACAAATGATCAAAATAATTTATTTTTTTATGTATTTGATTTAGTCATATTCTTTCAAAGAAGTTTTAGGTCACAACATAGCTGCAGTCCCTGGAACAGTCAATATTCCCATTTTTGCTATCCGTCATGAGTCATCGATCCGTAACCGATCAGTCAAAAGTCAAGTGAGATCATTCAAGATTCAAAACACATTCGTCAGATCATTCCTCAGTCACCATTCATCCGTCGTATCCACTGTTCCTATGTAAGCGTTTGTTCGTACTCGTCACCCATGATCCGTCAACTGTCATTATTCCGCCAATCAGATTGCATTAGTCATTGGTCACACGTCATTTTTTTTATTTCAATTCAGGTTAATTAAAATATCGGAATACTTAGTCTAGTACCTCTAGTACTTCTGTAATGATAAATACATCGGCGTGCGAAAATCGAGAGAAAAGGAAAAAACCTGGAATAAAGAATTTTTATAAGTATGCTTTCAATTTTTATTTGAAATAAATGTTAAAATCCGTGAAAAATCTTACGAATACATTTAATGATACTTTACAACCGGAAATTAAATGAATATTTTAAAGTATTATTAACGATTCTTGTACAGAAAGTGTTTCAAAAAGAAATGAAATTCCATAAAATTCTGGTACATACACTCGTTGAAAACTTATTGTAAATTTCTTCTTTCAGGAAATACTCAGACTTTGTGTCGATACAGTCTCTGTAACTATCACCTGGCAGTCTTTTCTATATGCTTCCAATTTGAAGTTCTTCTAAAAGATTCGCTTGTTTGTGATATAAACGTATTATAAATTTTTGACAATATAATATCCAACTTTTGAATATGAAATGCCAACAAAACCTCCGAAAACACCATTTAGTAATGATTCTTTCCAATAAACTCTACATTTGAAGTATTTTGAAATAATTGGAATGTTTGAGATATAACCTTTTATTTATTTCTTGGCATATCTGATTTATAGAATTTTGAATGTGAAATGTGTATACAATATCCAAAAATACCATCTAGAGGTGATTTATTCCAATAATTACCACATTTGAAGTCTTTCCAAATAATTTGAAAATTTGCAATATAAACTTTTAATCAATTTTTGGCAAAATAATATCTGTTTTATATAATTTCGAATGTGAAATGAGAATACAATCTCCAAAAATATCATCTAGAAGTAATTCATCCAATAATTTTCATATTTGAAATGTTTCGAAATCATTTAAATGTTTGCGAAGTTAACTTTCAGTTAATATTTGTTAAAATAATATCTGATAAATAGAAGTTTAAATGTGGAATGAGAATACAATCTCCACAAATACCATTTAGAAGTGATTTATTCCAATAATTTCCATATTTGATGAGTTTCAAAATAATTTGAAATTATTTTTAGTCATTTTTTGGGGGGTAAATAATATCTGATTAATATAATTTTTAATGTGAAAGAGAAAACAATCTCCAAAAATACCATCTAGAAGCGATTTATTCAAATAATTTCCATATTTGAAGTGTTTCAAAATGATTTGAATGTTTGCGATATAATTTTTTAGTCAATTTCGGTTAAATAATTTCTGATTAATAGAATTTTGGATGTGAAATGAGAATACAATCTTCAAAAATACATCTAGAAGGGATTTATTCCAGAAATGATTTGAATTTTCGTGACTTTAGCTTTTAATCAATTTTTTGTAAACTAATAATTTCGAATGTGAAACGAGAATACAATCTCCAAAAATACCATCTAAAAGTGATTTATTCCATAATTTCTTCGAAATGATTTGAATATTTGCAATATAAACTTTAAGTAAATTAAAAATATATATATACGTTTTATATAATTTCGAATGTGAATGGAGAAAACAATCTCCAAAAATACCATTTAGAAGTGATTTATTCAATAATTTTCATATTTGAAGTGTTTCGAAATCATTTCAATGTTTGCTATATTATTTTTTAGTCAATATTTTGTAAAATAATATCTGATTAATAGAATTTTGAATATGAAATGAGAATACAATCTTAAAAAAGTACCATTAAGAAGTCATTTAATCAAATAATTTCCATATTTGAAGTGTTTCAAAGTAATTTGCAGTATTTCTAAATAAACTTTTAGTCATTTTTTTATAAAATAATATCTGGTTAGTAGAATTTCGAATGTGAAATGAGAATACAATCTCAAAAAATAGCATCTAGAAGTGATTTTATTCCAATAATTTCCATATTTGAAGTGTTTCGAAATGCTTTGAATATTGACGATATAAACTTTGAGTCAATTTTTGGATTAATAATATCCGATTAATAGAATTTTGAATGTGAAATGAGAAAATAATATCTAAAAATACCATCCAGAAGTGATTTATTCCAATAATTTTCATATTTGAAGTGTTTCGAAATTATTTGAATGTTGAAGATATAAACTTTAGTCAATTTTTGGCAAATTAATAACTGATTAATAGAATTTAGAATGTAACATGATAACACAATCTCCGAAAATACTATCTAGAAGTGATTTATTCAAATAATTTCTATAGTTGATCTGTTTCGAAATAATTTGAATGCTTGCAATGGAAACTTTATAAAATATTTTGGCAAATTAATATCTGATAAACAGAATTTTGAATGTGAATTGGGAATGCAATCTCCAATAATTTCCATATTCGAAGTATTTCCAAATGATTTGAAAATTTGCCATATAAAGTATAAAGTCAGTTTTTGCCATATAATATCTGTTTAATATAATTTCGAATGTGAAATGAGAATACAATCTCCAAAAATACCATCTAGAAGCACTTTATTCCAATAATCTTCATATTTGAAGTATTTCGAAACCATTGGAATGTTTGTGATGTTACCTTTTAGTCAATATTTGGTAAAATAATATCTTATTAATAATATTTTGAATGTGAAATGAGAACAATGTCGAAAAATACCATTTATATGTGATTTATTCCAATAATTTCCATATTTTAAGCGTTTCAAAATAATTTGAATGTACGTTTAGTCAATTTTTCGTAAAATAATATCTGATTTATAGAATTTTGAATGTGAAATTAGAATACACTCTCCAAAAATACCATCTAGAAGTGATTTATTCCAATAATTTCCATATTTGAAGTGCTTCAAAATGATTTGAATGTTTGCGACAAAAACTGTTTATGTATTTGTTTGCCAATATAATATTAAATTGGAAGATATTTGAGTAAAAGATGTCGAAACAATCTCTGAAAAAATCATATGACATTGGTTATTCCAATGACTTCCATATTATATGATAAATGTTTGATGAAATTATAGTAAAATATTCATAAATGGAGTATTGAGTGTGAAATATCACCACAATGACTGTAAATACCACCTGTTGGTGACTTATTCCAAACATTTTCACATTGGTCTGTTGAAAAAAAAATGATATGAACCATTGTGAAATAATTTTTTTTCTAAATTTTTGGAAAAGTTCAGTAGAATTTTGATTCTAAAATATCAACATAAACACTAGACTACAATTTTGAGTTACTAGAAGTATCAGATGCATATATTGATAATGACTTTCGATCTATTAGCAACTATAAATCAACGCTCTGTGAGATTCGTTTCTTCGATAATTTTTTAATTTACCCGTATCAGTCAAAAGAAGGACGTCATCAGTCATCCGTCACCGATCATCCGTGGATAATTAATTAGTTTTCTTTCTATTCGTCATCCGTCATAATTCAAGAGTAAAAATCGTATCATTCATCAGTCATCAGTTGATTTTACTATCCGTCAGCCGTCAAAGGTCATGATTCAGCAATCATTCAGTGATCACTCACAAGTCAACTATCAGTCAAAATGAAATGTTGACTGATCCAGGGACTGTATTTATGAATCTTTGCATAAATTGGTTTGAAAAGTTTTTCAGTTTGCAGTTGAAACTTTTTTACTGAAGCGTATATTGAACTCACCTTGTCTTTCAAAAATACCATATAACGCACTAATTTGCTTAAATAAAGTAATCTTATCTCCTTATAAGGTGATAAATCGTGTTAATAAAACAACCCTGTCTTCTTATAAGACAACAAATCGTGTAATTTATGACAAGTTGTTGTTTTATAAAGAAATTACTCGTATTAATTTAAAACGTTTTACGTTAAATTAAAATAGCATTGTATGAACTTACTTCATTAAAAAATAGAATAGTTTAGGATGTATTATGTAAACACATGTAGTGATAAACAAGGCAACAACATTTTTATTGAAAGTCGTGTCCTGTATTGTAAAGCAATAAGCGTTCGCAGCTAACTCGTTTTATTTAGGTGATAAAACAAACAATTACGATTATTTTGTCAAAGAGACAATTGAATCTCTTATTTAAAACAAATTGCAGCCTTAATGTCATCCATTTTGAATGTTACTTTCTGGCTTTGTACGCCTTTATTTAATTATTTATTGATCAGCTGCAGTAGGTTTTTTTTGCTGACTTCCGGTTTCAAATTTAAAGTTGGATCGTTAATATTATGGGTATTTTCCATTAAATTAAACAATAAATAAGTATTAAGAGATCAGTTTGCCTTGTTTTGTACAATTGTGAGTTGATATATACAAGTTTTCGGCTATGCAATGACCAGGAATAAGCTTCAGAAATCTTATTTACTTCCTTTTACTGGAAATGGACAGTAAAAGAAATGCAAATGCAAAGATGCATATTGATTTTACAAATCACAACTAAAACTCTTTTGGAACAACTTTTAAAGACTTCAGGCCCAACAGTGCGACATAAGCGCCCTAATGTCCCAGTTTTGTGAGCCCTTAATAATGTAGATAGTAACCATGTTCATTTGATCAACTCGAAAAATATTATTTCTGAGCCTGAGTCTGAATCAGAATAATATCGAAAAGATATAATAAATAAAAATATTATATGATAAATCATGTTAAATAAAACAACATTGTCTTCCTATAAGGCAACACATGGTGTTATTTATGTTGCTTTATAACGACATTTCCCGCATTAATTTAAAACGTTTTACGTTAAATTAAAATAACACCGTGTTTTGATATGTAAAGCAATAAGCGTTCTTAGTTTACTCGCTTTATTTAGGTGATAACACAAAAAAATTACGAATGTTTTGTCTTTGAAGACAATTAAATGTCTTATTTTAAACAAAATGTCATCCATTTTGAATGTACGTCACAGGCGCTGTAGCCCTTTATTATAGCCCCGCGGGTGGTGTATAGCAATCATGGTGTCCATTCATCCGTCCGTTCGTTTTTATTTCTGCTCTAATGGTACACACCAACCCAGTAGCCAGTACTTCGGTGCTGACCCGAAAACCGATTTTATTGAAAGTTGAAATATCTAAATTTTCTAAAATTTTGTTTAAAACTAAGGAGTATCTCCCTCGTGCATAACTCTGTCCTTAGCTGAATTTTTGCTTTTCTATTTTGATCCTTTTGGTTATTTGTTCTCTATTAGATTTTACACATTTTCGGTTAATAGACTTTCAAATGTTTTGGTATTATCTACACTGATGAGACATAAGTTGTCGAAATGCGCATATGCAGAAAACAAATTAGCAGTAACTTCGGTATTTTGTCATTTGTTTTTCTTATTGAATCAAACGAGGGAGCGGTAGGTATATATTGGTGAGCTTTGCTCATATTGTATCTAGTTTTGTTTTATTTATCTGCTCCAGGTGTGTTTATAAACTCACTTCTGGTTTCAATTTTAAAGTTGAACCGTATTATGGGTAGTTTCCATTGAATTTAACAACAAATAGATACTAAGAGGTCAGTTTGCCTTGTTTTTACAATCATGAGTGATATATATATACAAGGTTTCGGTTCTGCAATGAGCAGGGATAAGCTTCAGAAATCTGATTAACTTCCTAGTACTGGAAATGGACAGAAATAGAAATGCAAATGCAAAGACGCACATTGACCTTTATGAAAACTGTAGTATATTTAGACAAAAAAGAGTATCTGGTCACCCATGTGCAGTAAGTCAAACGCCTTAGATTCGTACATCGAATATGACCAAGAAGAAGTGAAACATCGACTACCACGCCAAAGAACCCAAATTCTATCTTATATGTCTAAATGTGAAAAGGTGCCTTTGCACAATCTTAAATAAGAGTGGACCTCGTCATCAAAAAAAGAAGACAATGGATTTACAGTAGCCGGTGTGAAAATCGATGACTACATAAGCGAAGCTAATTCCAGCTTTCCCTACCTGCATTTTACCAAAAAAAATAATCAGATACGATCCAACTAAGAAATACAGCGAAGAAATTATACCAGCACTGCAAGTCATGCTGGGTAATGAAGAACTTCAGAAAGAACAAATTTGATTGCCTTCTCCCTGAAAATCAAAACCTGGATTATTCTACCTGTTTGCAAAAATTCACAAGGAAGGTATCCCAGGGCGCTCTACTTAAAACAGCATTGGTCACCTGACTCAATTTCCCATATTTTGGATCACCAGCCTCAACCAATTATTGAATATTTCCCCTCCTTTGCCAAAGACACTACAGATTATATATATAAAACGCAATCTGACAATGTCCCCTACACGCACTCTTGTACTTTAGATAGGATATCTATAAATACGAACATTCTTCAAGAACACGACAAAAACGCATGTAGAAAAGTATGGGATACCAGGCTTATTCAATCACCATTCACATATTCCTTAGTTCATCTTTTGAATCTTATGTAAGAACGTAGTAAGTTTGTTTTTAGCAACGAACATTTTGTATAAGATAATAATGGTAAAACCAGTAGCTTTATCTTACGCTAATATATTCATGGGCGCTAAAGAAAAGCGCATTCTTCAGGAAGCCCCTTACAAGTCACATCATTGGCTCCGTTTCATTGATGGCGTTGAAATGAAATGAAAAGCTACTAGACAAAATCTTGATAAATTTATCGAAGATATAAACATTTACCATCCATCAATAAAATCCATCGCTAACATATCGTACGTTTCCAATGTATTGATCGACACTACTTCAACGCTTACTATCGGAAAATAAGCTTTTCTATATACACTTAAACGACAGATACACGCGCATTTCCACTACCAAGCAGTTGTCATCAAAGACATCGATGCAATCCATTTTAGTCTCTCCACCCGATTACGTTGCATATGCCAGGATGACCAAACACTCAGCCATAAGAGCAGATAAATTTAAAACCATATCGTCAAAAGCGTTACAAATCACACAAAGACCAAAAACGCAACTGAAAAGATTTCTACTTTAGAACGCAAATAGCTGTTGCCATACAGAACTGAAAAGAATAGAAATCCACGTATCCCATTCGTAACGACATTCCATCCACAACTTCAAGATTTGTCAAAAATCCACAGAGAAGGACTTCCTGGATGTCTAATAATTAACAACATTCGTCACCAAAAGAAAAAAAAACTTATTTTTTTCACTTTTATCTTCAACCTTCTGTTGAAAATATATCCACCTTTGTTAAAGACACTACCGATTGCATAGAAAAAGACCGACTAAAGGCCTTCCACAAAACACTCTTTGATACTTTGAATTAAAATATTTGTAATTTAGTCTTAGAGAGTGGGTTTTCTTTGGCTGTATTTTTATTATTTTGTGTGTGTTTTCATAACTAACCGGACAGGTTTCGAAATATCAACTGTTCTTTTATCTATGCCATTCACTTTGTTCATCTTGATGTCTATATATTTCAGATGTGCAAACGATACTCAACCGTATGTATCATTGCCTATTGCATAGCGATCATTTCCGGGGTCCTTGAGGAGATAAAGTGCTTCACATGTAAGAAAAATGTTTTCTGATTAAAAAATCTGCAGTTTCATAATATGACTCAGCACTACAGATCTTAAGCGATAAGTTAAGAATCCGATGACCACCTTCCATTGAAATGTTAAAATCGGTGCTGGTGACATGATGTAAAAAAAAGATTTGGCAAAACATTCGCATGTCATTAATTCAGAAGATCGTTCAATGTTTTTTCCTCAAAGGTCAAGCTATTTGTCTCATTTCTTTTAGTATTTTGTTACTCGCGATAAGAAACTGTATGTTGGATTTTGAATTAATGGGATTTTAGGAGTGAATTTTTTGCGATTCAAAACATTGCTTATGCTTATGGCATCGAGCCTGGTTTCAACAAACCGAATAAAAATATTTTTCATTTTCGGAGTGAGAAGGTCCGGCGTGAACAAATTTTAAATAAGATGAATAGGCACTAGATCAGCGATGATACTGCTTACTCTGTACTCATTGATAAATGGAAAAGTAAATTCTAAATTTCTGTAGCTATGTTCCCTTTTGCATTATATCCCTTTAAATGAATACTAATGATTTTTTCGTGCCATGTTACCAATATCTTTATTTTTGAAATTGCCTTTAACAATCAGTGCAAGCTGATTCTTATGACTTTTTTTTTTCTCTTTTTATAGGTTGTATGCATAATACATATACAGGAAAGTTAAAGAGTATATGATGACAAAGACGGTAGACATGGGACTCTAAATGTTTATATCGAGTTCTTGACTTGACTTTTAATATGAACCCTAGAACAAAAATTAAATCATGTTTTATCCGTACCATCGTACCAATTTTGTTGCTGTTAATCGTTTTAATATACTCTGATAGAAGTTTGTCAACAAAAACATCATCCCTGAAACTAAAACAGCGCTGTAATCACACTTTTGCGTCAAATATATCTTTGATGAAAACGACATCAGGAAATGTTTGTTTGAATGCAGAATTCAGTCCTCAACAACCAATATCGGTGTGGACCTTTTTAACCGATGACACACACTATGTGCTCGGAGCAATTAAACTTGGACTTTCAGTACGACGGCATAAAACAATTCCAGTGGACATGGTTATTTTAGAATTAAAATCAAAACCTTTGTCTTTAACAAATTGGACAAACTTACATCGGGCTGGGTGGCAAAGATGTATTGTAAATAGAATTGAACCAGCTCAAGAATCATATGTGTTTCCACGTTTTCGTGACCAGTATACAAAACTTCATTTATGGCGTATGACGTTTTATGAGATTGTAGTTTATTTTGACTCCGATGCTTTTGTCATTGGAAACATTGATGATCTTTTGAAAATAAAGCTTGGTTCATATTCAATTGGTGCATCAAGAGATATAATGAATGGCAGATGGATGCCTTCTTTCAATATGGGTATCTTTGTCATACATCCAAACATACAAGAATACGACGAATTAATACAAATGAAAAATAAAGACTCCTTAATATTTAACCGAGTAATGTCTGAACAAGGGTTCCTAAATGCTGTGTATGAAGAGAAATGGTGTGAAATTGGGTTCATTTACAACGCAAATTTAGCTGCGTACTCACAAAAAGAAAAATTTTGGAAGGATAAGGAAATTGACTTACGAGTTATCCATTACACCATGGAAAAACCTTGGCAGTGTGGAGGTGTTTATTCAAAAATATGTGAGCTGTGGATAAATAGCAAATGGCTCAAATAGTTTGTTCGACAGATATAAAAGATTGAACTTCACGATATATTTAAAATTAAATTAGCTGATTGACGGAACTTTCATACTTGTAAATGAAAAAGGAGAGACGTTATCGAATAGAAAACAGTTCATAAAAGTTGTTTGACCTACATTTCATCAATGTATCAAACTGTTCGACGCGAAAAAAAAACCGTTAAGGTAGATAGACACTGTTTAATCACGCATTAGAAAAATAAAGAGTCGGATACGGGGTAGGTTTGGCCTTCGGGCCGGAACAGTAATTTGACGGCTTTTCCTTTCTGACGTCATAATTGAATGACTGATGTGAAACGTCATATTTCGTTTACTTTGCCGCGAATTAACTCCCCTTTCCCGTAAATAATGTTTACAACCTTTGTAAAATATTTCCGTTAAAAGTATGGTGACATGTACATTTTTTAATTGTAACCAATTAATTGCATCATAAACTATCTGTTCACAAAAATACATCAAATTCTCGTGGATAAAAAGTTCATTTCTAATAAGATAAAAAATGCCTTTCCATATTTTTCCCGTGCATTATATGTAAATTTAGGTGCAAAAATGGCTAAAATACGCAAACTTTGATCTCAATTCTAGAAAAAGCAAGCATGGTGACCCATATTTTTTATTACAGATTTCGGGTGAGTAGGATTGGTTCTTCAATCGTGCATACTTACAAAAAAATCTCATGGACATAAATATTACTGTCTATCTACCTTAAGTCAAAATTAGTTTTCAGAAATACATTCACTGAATCCTGCAAGTATATTCATATATCCCCAAAATCACAATTCTACAACTCAAGAATAATATGAAAATTATTGCAATATATCTATCAAAGATGGTGTTCGATCCACACAAGTCTATGATGTCTAAAATCTAAGCTCAAAATGCCTCAAATCATTGTATTTTTAACATATCTCCATATTATTACCTACAATATAGAATAGTTCTCTGACTTAAAATAAGCATCCAACCAGGATTATCTGCAAATGCATTGAAGCTGGAAAGATGAGAACCTTTTTATATTGTGTGCAATTTTATAAACGCGTGCAAATATAAATTCACTTGTGAAATTTTAAATATAAAAAAAATAGAACGTCTGAAGACAGCGATCAGCTTAGAAAACTTATATTTCCCTCAAGATAAGCATATGATCTGCACATACCGGCCTTGAAAAATAAATTATATACGTCTGAAGGCAAATACCAACCGAGTTAGAGTTCAAAATGTGATGTGATTGAATTAATCATTCCATACAGGATTTTGAATATTACAATTTTGAGTGACACACAAAACTGCATAAAAAATTAAATCTAAGTTAAATAATATGACATTACAGAACTCTAACTCGGCTGATTTTGACTATAGACCTATATACATATTGTTTCTGAGACTACAAACTATTTCACACATACATATATATATGAGTTCCTATCGTTATCTATGTTTGTCTTTTGTCATTTTATTGTTTTTTTTTCAGCAGTTACCTGGTTGATTGTGACATGTGACTGTAATGTTCGGCCAATGTCAAATAACTAAATACTGAAGTTGCAGTGAATTTTTATATATATATATATATATATATATATATATAT
>MJUU01052240.1:111011-131073 GCA_002080025.1 Modiolus philippinarum
GGGGGTGTAGCAGTTTTATGAAACAAAAAGAAAAAAAAAACAAGAGAGACAAGAAATGTTGTAAAAATTTTTTGTTTTATTTTATAAAAGGTAACGAGATACAAAGTCGTACACTATAGCATCGTTAACAGACAAATTTTCATCGAGTAAAGTCTTGAAATCGTTAAGTGACATATTCAAACAGATGAACGAAAAAATAAATGCAAAAAAAAACAGTCCACATAGTATCGAACCATTTGATTGTATCTGTACATCAAAATATTTATAGCAGCCAACGTGATTGTTCATAAAGTCTTTGAATTCTCTTTTCGGTCTACGTCCAAAACTGTCGAAAAATACACCATAATGTTTGCTACTTAATATGATGGCTACCCAATGTTCCCCGGGTCGATTGGAAGCGTCTGTGTTCGCTACGAATACTGCAGGATACTGGTTAACATTCACTTGTAAAGTGTCTTTGGAAAATATTCCTTTGAAGTATGGTCGTATGCATACATTTGAAATTAACACAAGTTCCATCTGTCGGCCATTCATGACTCGGCGTAACGGACCTGTCTGTCGTTGTCCACTTCTAGAAGAGCCGGATATTCGGCATAGGCAATGCAAGTGACGGTTTCCGGTAGCGAAGTCCCAAATTTCATTTCAAGTCTGACGTTCCCGTGTCTGACTAGATTTATATACTCTTGGTCGAGGCAGGTTGTATCCAAGGGAAAAGCATACAGTGTGTATCCTGTGGCAAAGTCGTTTCTGGTTATGGTCAAACCTGTGTCCTTGTTGATTTTCTCGCACGCCTCGAACAGATTAAGATATGCTGCCGTGTATTTTCCGCCGTCATCAAAGTTCAACTTCAATGGTCTGGCAGGTACACTTTCACCGTTTACGAAAAGAGCCACATCGGTTGCGGAGTAATGTTTAAAATTGAACGGGTTTACGTCGTATGCGCCATTTCCTGCTTTCTGTAAGATGAGGCCTACTACGATGAAACATGTTATCCCATATGAATTCTCCGGAATCTTTTGCAACAGTGTTCTTTTTAATTTCTGTGCGAGGCATAAAATATTTAGCCGGTTCCTTTTCTATCTGCTTGATGTGATTAACCACCACACCGGAGTCCACTTTAACTTTACACGTTTTAAATGCAGCATCTATGATCTGTAACTTGTAATTCGGGTCGGTTTCTCCCGACATCAAGACAAACGGGTTGCTATTTCGGTATAACTGTATGTATAAGTCTACTCCTTGAATGAGATATTTGTCCATTCCAAAGACGTCTTCCATTAGTGAGCCCTCTAGATCGAATTCTTTGCTGAGCTTCGTATAAGAGTATCTGTTGCCAAAACCTGCATTTAGGGTGATGGAATCCATAGGGTCGTCGTCTTTGAAAAATAATTGACTCTGTAGTTGAGATTTCTGTTCGTCGTATCCACTGGATAGTATGGTTTTCAAATAGGCTTTCCACGGATAATGTGACGAATTACGAGAAACTAATTTTTGATTCATGTAAACGTCTACTTGAGACCACATTGTCTGTAAAGGGAGATTGACGATTCCAGTTTTTTCACTTGTGCCTAATGCTGAGCCATCTGATTTGACTATCTTGGCTCGAATATATAATCTACTTCGTTTCAAATCAATATATTCTGAACCCTGTCCGGAAACCGCAAATTCGATGGTTTGAGCATCCTCGAAACTGGCAAGAGGTCTGGTTTCGTCGAAATAGATCTTTTCGATGGAGAGTTGATTCGGTGGTGTAGTAAACAATGACAGTTGTTGTGGAATAGCAAAATCTTTTTCGGTTTGGCTCAAATATGTCATTTTCTACACTCTTCTTACTTGTTTGTCTGTCGGTTTTGTCGAAAACGTCTTTTTCTAGTGGTCTTACTCTCTTTGTAGTAGACGCGGTTCTGTTAGTTTTTGCTTTATTCTTCTTATTTATATTGGTGGGATCGACGTGTGGAATGTGCTCTCTTTTCTCTCTTTTTAGATCCGATTTGGCTCTCTCTGCCACTGCCGCCGACGGAGTAATTTGTTTGATTGGTACAACGACTTTTTCTGGTGCTTTAACTGGAACGTGAAAGGACGATGCGTATCTACCCGCCAATCCTCTGCCTGACTGAGGTGTTTTGTAGTAAGGATTAATTTTTCCACTAGACAAGTCTTTAAAAGCCTGTTCCCACATCTTTGGATCGCTGACGTAAAGCGTTATTGTAGTACGGAAGGAAGTCGTTTAAAGTGTAGCGTAATGCAAGTGTCTTTGTTTAAAAATGAACATTCGTCGTCTTGTGTGTCCCTTATATATACTCTTATTTCATTAAGATCGCTTACTCGTACGGGGACGTAATATGGGGTTTCGAAAACGATGTTAGACGTGAATAATTTACTCGTCCTTACAGCGCTGGTGTTGTTTGTGTCTATGCATATTCGTCTAAGTAAGGGCCGTTTTGATTTTCCCATGAAACTCTCTTCACACACATTTGTATAAACATACAGGTCGTCGATTCGTTTCTTTTGTCCGGTGTAATGTATTTCAATTTCCGTCAATGCGACCACCCAATATCCTTCGACTGATGTTTGTTTGTCCAGCTGAACGTTAAAATTGCAAGGTTTGTTATCGAAGAGACGCTTGTCGTCCGACGATCTCAGTACCATTCGTATGCTCATCTCGTGCATGAATGTGACTATACATGGGTTGCGCATCGTTTCCAATCCGGATTTGACTCGTCATTTAGACGAGGTCATCTGGGGTCAACCGGAGCAAAAATGGCATCATGCAACGTTGGAGCAAGGGACAGATATTTTCTACCAACGAATCTGACGTTGTTATTCAACATGCGGGTAAAAAATCGTTTTCAACTAACAAAGAAATCCACGAAGAACATTTCCAACCCACAAAAAAACAAAACTTGAAAGGAAATGAAGAAATTACTATCTTCGTCTATCAGCGTCTTGGAACCAGTTTTGTACCAGATTACTCCTTGTTTGGCTAAAATAATGAGCGATCCCGCAAATGCGCAATCGGTGTATTGGTTTCGATTGTTTGTATTTATTGAATATCGGATTCTGGGACCCACGAATCGAATTTCTTGGGCCATCCGAGCCACCTTACAAGAGCTTCCTTTATTCCGCTACGTTTTCTTTTTTTCAGAATCTTTTCTATCTTCCATGTGGCATTTTTCTCTTTGTTAACCCTTTGTAGTTCAGGTTGATAGAAAGTCCCGTCTATAGATTCGAAGGATAAATCCATTAACTGATATACCGGAATTCTTTGTCGTAGGTAACGACGCCGTATCTTAAACAGTTCTTCCGTCCACTTCTGTTGGTAATCTCTCTGGAAAGGTCTCCGAACATAGGAAATTCTAACCATATCTCCGATCTTAAATTTGAACCGCTTTCGTTTTAGTTTCAGAGGTGTTATTTGATTTTTCCTGGCCAAATATGAATTGTATCGAATTTCGTCAGCATTTTCAATATTGAAATCCGCAGGTGAAAACTGTCCAAGTGATCTGTGTGGTCTATTGTTATAATTTGCTACAAAATATTGTAGCACCTCAACATATCTGAAGGTTTGCTTGTGTCTAAAATATCTGTACATAATTGACTTAAATGTCCGTATTACTCTTTCGACGACGGCAGCTTTTGTCTCATTTTGAGAATAATATGTATGTATTTCATTCTTTTTCAAAAATTCTTGAACGTGTTTGTTTTTGAATTCGCTTCCTTTGTCCGATTTGACCATTTTTGGTTTTCTGTTCACCAAAATAATTTTAAGTGCTTTAATTACACTATGAGCTGTTTTGTCCTTCAGTGGTTGTACCCACAAAAAATTTGAGAAAACTTCAATGACCATCAACAAAAATTTGTAATTATCGTTACTTGAATGTATGTCGGAAACATCGGCGAGGTCCATTTCCCATAAAGAATCGACTGTATTGACGATGTATCTGTTTCTAGGGAAGTTTCTGACTATATTTCGGGATAGCCCTTACGAGTCTGGGTCTTGTAGCCATTGAGTAATCCTTCGACGCCCTATCCTAAACTTGCCCTCCGACTTAACAATTCTATAGAGCTTTTCGGGGCCTGTAAATGATGCATCGTGTTCTGGGTCATACCAAATTTTGTGTAAATAATTTGACCAACTCATGACTAATAACGATGGATAGGGCAAGCTTTGCTTTTTATTTAGAGGCAAATAAAACAACAAGAATTATTTTGTTTGACATATTTTATTTAATTTATTTACATGGTTTTACTCAAAGAATGTTTTTGTTCTTGATAGTATTGATCCAATTTCATTAGTTGGTCAAAATCATCAGCATCCAATATATCGTCATCTGCTCTTCTGCTGATCAGTTTATGCAATTTGTTTTGCGTTTGATGTGCAAAAACCATTTGTTCTGAATGCCTTTTCTTCCTCTTTCCAATTTTCTTATTTATCATTTGAAGTGTAGTGTTTGTTAGCGATGCAAAGCCGGCAACAGTGGCGCAGGGAATGACTACGGGTAACATGCCGGCACCACTTGATCCTACAGCACCTCCCGCTGATATAACATCTATGAAACTGCATAAGTGAATTGTAACTTCCAACGTTCTGAGAATTTTCTTATATTTTGATAGACAACGTGCTTCTTTTTCTATGTCGTTGGAAAGTTTGTTTTCAAACTCTTTTAGCTTATTTAGACGATATTCTTCGATCATTTTATGTTACCGAGTTCATCTCGACACGCTTACAGAGGAAATGAATATATTCGATAATGTAAAGTAAGTATATACAGGAGATAAGAGTTCAAAAATGAATAATATATTGCCGATTCAAAAGGATTACATTCCACACATTTTAACATTTTAACATTTCTAGCTGATTTGGGTGCATGTCTTGGCAGCCAACACTTACTTCGTGTAACTCTGGCACAAAGTCTCTCATCACAGTCATTGTGTCCACCAATTTTAACCATTTTCTTTTTGTAAGCATTACCCCTTTCTTTGTCGGAACAGGCTCATCCGAATCTTTTGGTTTCCAACAGTGTCTAATATTTAATACGGGGTACTTTTCGTTTGTTGTGAGGTATAACCCTCCTCCTAAATGTATGATTTTTTCAAGATCTTCATTTGATTTTTCATTAGAGTAAAAGTCATCAAAAAATTCTGTCAGTTCTGACTTGTACTGCTCAAGCAACAGCCATCTGCACAAAGTAAGATATATTCCCTTTTTCGTCGGATAGAGATTTCCATCACATTTATTATATTGCCTAACATGTATTAGAATTCTCCCATCATACATTTTGGCTACAACATAAACACCGTCCCCAATATGCAGCTTGCACTTTTCATCTGTGTATGGTTCGTAAATTTCATTGTCGTCAATTTGCAATGAGGAATCATTTGTCAGGTCGATGCTCTTTAATTTGGGTTGTGTTTTAATTCTTTTTGTTTCTGTCGAGATACTATCGTCGTCGTCTTGTAACCTTATCAATGACATATTGCTGAAAATGGGTAAAAAATTTAGTTAGTTTTGTTTCCAAATTTTAAGTTATTTTCTCTGATCAAACTTATCTTCATATTTATAAATTTTTCACATTTTCACGTTCATCAAATTAGAATTTTTTTTCAGAATATTACATTTACTGAAGTATGTATGGTTGTGTTATAAAAATTAAAATCAATATATTTCGATAGATTTTGTTAAAAGTTCAGTATAGGTTTTGAAAATTTTGAAGGTTACATTTAAGGTAATAAGTTTTTACTTACTTTTATGTAAACTGATTTTTGACTGATTCGTATAGACTGCATTGCCAGAAAAACGTGGATTGATTTTATACTGTTCACCAGTGTTTTGGTATGCGGAAATGGTTTGATGATGAATAATGAAAGTGGTCACAATGCGGTTTCGAAAATTCTTTGATGATATACAATGGTCTGTCAAAACGTCATGATTTTACAAGGACCTTTACTCATTTTTCTGAATGTATAAGGAAATCATTGCATTAGAATATTATAGGGAAATTCCCTATACAACCATCTGACATATGTCATGCTTTGTGTAAATTATTTATTATGTTCTGTCAAATACTTTGATATTTTTATTACTCATTTACATCTATAAAATATTTACATGACAAGGAGTTAAAATTCTATGATGGTACTTACTTTTGTGGCTTTGATCTGTCAATCATTTTTGACAATTTTACTACTCATTTGCATAATTAATGATGGGGGAATTTTTTGTGACGTCATTACAGTATAAGCCAATCATCTGCGTTTCTTAACAGCCGCAATACTACTCCCACGCCATCTCTGTGGGAGACCAAAGGGATGCAAAAGAAAACGAGCTACAAATTTATTTTATGTGACACTTAAGTATATTAAGTAACCAAAATTATAACATGTCGACCGTGGTCCAGTGGTAGCGTTGCAGACTTTTAACCCTTACAACCTTGACAGAAGGGGTTCAAAACCCACTGGAATCAACAAAAAATTAATATTCAATATTAAAAAGACTTAGACTTAGACTTTAGATTGATAAAAAAATAGAAAAATACATCACAGGCAGATGATTCAAGCCAAAATGTTTAATTTCATTTTTAAACACATTTTGTTCCAATGAAGTACCCAAAATTGCAGTTAATTTATCTTCTGCATATGTCCATATCGACAACAAGTCTCATCACTGCAGATTATATCAAAACAATTGGAAAACAGAATAAAAACAAACAAATTTTTCTATGTGTCATTTTCCAAAAATTGAAATAGCCCACATTTGGATGGGGCGCTCAGCATAGATAGGATCATAATATACCATAAAAACGAAGCACAAATAAGATGTTGGGGTTTATCGGTACTCACTCTAATTCTTCTTTTAAAGCAAAACAAGTACCATGGATTCTCTTACACAAAATGAAAGGGAAGGCAGACTGTTGGTTAAAAGAATAAATAAGCTGTCTATAGATTCAGTCAAGGTGAAAACTTGTTCATCTCCCCGGATTTGCGAATATTTACGCTAATGCAGGGCCTAAAAATAAAATATAACAGTCTATCGTATTAACCCAACGTTGTTAGAATTAGAGAAATGAATATCGAGATTGCCTTCCCACCGAGGGATTTGCCTGTTCTTCGAAAGCACAGATATTACAGACAGATTACACTGCCCACGCCGTCTCTGTTGGAGACCAGAGGGATGTAAAATAGAACGAGCTACAAATTTATTTTATGTGACACTTTAGTACAAAATGTATATTAATTAACAAAAATTATATTATGTCGACCGTGGTCCAGTGGGAGCGTTGCAGACTTTTAACCCTTACAACCTTGACAGAAGGGGTTCGAATCCCACTGGAATCAACAAAAATTTAATATTCAATATTAAAAAGACTTAGACTTAGACTTTGGATTTGGATTGATAAAAAGATAGAAAAATACATCACAGGCAGATGATTCAAGCCAAAATGTTTAATTTCGTTTTTTTAAACACATTTTGTTCCAATGAAGTACCCAAAATTGCCGTTAATTTATCTTCTGCATATGGCCATTTCGACAACAAGTCTCATCAGTGCAGATTATATCAAAACAATTGGAAAACCGAATAAAAACAAACAAATTTTTCTATGTGTCATTTTCCAGAAATTGAAATAGACCACATTTGGATGGGGCGCTCAGCATAGATAGGACTATAATATACCGTAAAAACGAAGCACAAATAAGATGTTAGTGTTTATCGGTACTCACTCTAATTCCTATTTTAAAGCAAACAAGTACCATGGATTCTCTTACACAAAGTGAAAGGGAATGCAGACAGTTAGTTAAAAGAATAAATAAGCTGTCTATCAATTCAACCAACGTGGAAACTTGTTCATCTCCCCGGATTTGGGAATATTTACACTAATGCAGGGCCTAAAGAATAAAATATAACGATCTATAGTAGGAACTCAACGGGGTTAGATTTAGAGAAATGAATATCGAGATTGCCTTCCCACTGAGGGATTTGTCTGTTCTTTAAATGCACAGATATTATAGACAGATTACACTGCCCACGCCATCTCTGTGGGAGACCAAAGGGATGTAAAATAGAACAAGCTACAAATTTATTTTATGTGACACTTAAGTATATTAATTAACCAAAATTATAACATGTCGACCGTCGTCCAATGGTAGCGTTGCAGACTTTTAACCCTTAACACATTGACAGAAGGGGCTCGAATCCCACTGGAATCAACAAAAAATTAATATTTAATATTAAAAAGTCTTAGACTTAGACTTTGGATTTCGATTGATTAAAACGGTAGAAAAATACATCACAGGCAGATGATTCAAGCCAAAATGTTTAATTTCATTTTTTTAAAACACATTTTGTTCCAATGAAGTAACCAAAATTGCAGCTAATTTATCTTCTGCATATGGCCATTTCGACAACAAGTCTCATCAGTGCAGATTATATCAAAACAATTGGAAAACCGAATAAAAACAAAAAATTGTCTATGTGTCATCTTCCAAAAATTGAAATAGCCCACATTTTGAAGCATAGATCGGTCTATAATATACCATAAAAAAGCACAAATAAGATGTTTGGGTTTTCATCGGTACTCAGTCTAATTCTTATTTTAAAGCAAAACAAGTACCATGGATTCTCTTACACAAAGTGAAAGGGAATGCAGACTACTGTTAGTTAAATGAATAAATAAGCTGTCTATCAATTCAGTCAACGTGGAAACTTGTTCATCTCCCCGGATTTGTGAATATTTACGCTAATGCAGGGCCTAAAAATAAAATATAACGGTCTATCGTAGGAACTCAACGGGGTTAGAATTAGAGTAATGAATATCGAGATTGCCTTCCCACCGAATGATTTGGCTGTTCTTCGAATGTACAGATATTACAGACAGATTTCACTTCCCACGCCCTCTATATATATATATATATCTAATAATATATCTAGTAATGGTAAAATGTTATATTTTAAAGTATTTATTAATGATGGTGTTTGTAAAATTAAAAACATAACATATGAATTTATGAAAGGTTTTCTAAAAGAGAATTATATTGTAGATATGATTTCACGAAAATTCCCAGATGCTTTACCATGTTAAATTTTAGAATATGTTAAACTATTATTGTCAATACCTGAGGAATACAAAGTATTAGTTCAGCGCAATAAGCATGTAAACAAATATCCTGTTTTTTGTCCAATGTTAAAACTTGATGACAAAATATGTTCGTTCCCAACCTAAACCTGTGTATTGTATAAATTCCTTATTCCAAAGCTTTCAAGAGAGCCCACTTCATTATCTCATTGATGGGGATTTTATCCCGATTTTAATGTTAGAAAAACTCAGAAAATCTTAAACTTTCCTTTTCTTCATTATTTAGATGTAATATAACTGCAAATGATATTTTTCCTGTATGTGCTACTGTAACTGAAGATCTATCTCACTAGTTTTGATTTTAACCTGTACAGCTTTAAATACTTTCAATCAGTTTGTCGAAGATTTGTTGCATAATATTTTGTTGAATAGTTCACCTGATTTTGTCAATAACATTAACTTTGATTATTTGTGTTATTTTGGGTTGACAAAAAATGTAAAAATATTAACTTTTATTTTTTGAATAATTTGCTGGCTATCAGAAGATTTTGTGTAGTAAAAAGAAGACATTTGGTAATAAAAGAAAATACAATTTTAGACATTCAACAATGTTTAAAATCTGTTTTAATTAGAAATGTAAATTATGCATATATGAATTACAAAAGGACAGAAAGTCTGCATTTATTTAAGAAATATTATAGTGATAATAATCCAATGCTTGCAATAAGAGACAACCAAGTAACAATAGATTTCTAATGTTTAATATTTTACATCCATATTATATATATATATATATATATATATATATATATTATTGTATCTACATGTTATTTATTGTTGAATTGTGAATATTTGGGAGATTAGCCTAAATATTCTTTTTATATGACTTTATTGAAAAAAAAAATTATCAAGAAAAAAAAANAAAAAAAAAAAAAAAAAAAAAAAAAAAAAAAAGTTACAACCTTGACAGAAGGGGTTCGAATCCCACTGGAATCAACACAAATTTAATATTTAAGAAATAATTCAAGGGCGCCGTTGGTTTGTTGGAGATTTACATATGGGTGGCCGTTATTTTCGTTAATATTTTACCAAGAGGGTAGCGCAGCGGAGCGGGGGATAAAATAAACGAAAATAATGGACACCCATATGTAAATCGACTACAAACCACCGGCGAACATGAATTATTTCGATTTTAATATGACATTTTATGATCTGGACGGACTTATAGTGTACCCGGTAATGACAGCCATTACATACGCTTTTCTGACGTTTTTGTGCACAAAACATATTTTGATGTCGTCTGTTTCAGCGTAAAGACTGCTGTGACGTCGCTCATAGTGTTATTGGAGATTTTCATATGGCTGGTCGTCATGGTTTCCATTGTTCTCATATTAGAATTAATATTCAAAAGACTTAAACTTAGACTTTGGATTTGGATTGATAAAAAAAAAAAAATAGTAAAATACATCACAGCAGATGATTCAAGCCAAAATATTAAATTTCATTTTTTGAACACATTTTGTTCCAATGAAGTACCCAAAATTGCAGTAAATCAGTCTCATCAGTGCAGATTATATCAAAACAATTGGAAAACCGAATAAAAACCAAAAAAATTCTGTGTCATTTTCCAAAGTGAAAGGGAATGCAGACTGTGAGTTAAATGAATAAATAAGGTGTCTATAGATTCAGTCAACGTGGAAACGTGTTCATCTCCCAGGATTTGCGAATATTTACGCTTATGCATGGCCTAAAAAATAAAACATAACGGTCTATCGTAGGAACCCAATGGGGTAAAAATTAGAGAAATGAATATCGAGATTGCCTTCCCACTGAGAGATTTGGCTGTTCTTCGAACGCGCAGATATTACAAATTACACTGCCAACGCCATCTCTATGGGAGACCAAAGGGATGAAAAATTGAACAAGCTACAAATTAATTTTATGTGACACTTAAGTATATTAATTAACCAAAATTATAACATGTCGACTGTGGTCCAGTGGTAGCGCTGCAGACTTTTAACCCTTACAACCTTGACAGAAAGGTTTCGAATCTCACTTGAATCAAAAAAATTTAATATTTAATATTAAAAAGATTTGGATTGATAAAAAAGATAGAAAAATACATCAGAGGCAGATGATTCAAGCCAAAATGTTTAATTTCGTTTTTTTTATAAACACATTTTGTTCCAATGAAGTACCCAAAATTGCAGTTAGTTTATCTTCTGCATATGGCCATTTCCACAACAAGTCTCATCAGTGTAGATTATATGAAAACAGTTGGAAGACCGAATAAAAACAAAAAAAATGTGCTATGTGTCATTTTCTAAAAATTGAAATAGCCCACATTTTTATGGGGCGCTCAGCATATATCGGTCCATAATATACCATAAAAAAGCACAAATAAGATGTTGGGGTTTTCATAGGTACTCACCCTTATTCTTATTTTAAAGCAAAGCAAGTACCATGGATTCTATTACACAGAGTGAAAAGGAATGCAGAATGTTAGTTAAATAACAAAATACCGAGGTTACTGTTAATTTAATTTCTGTATATGCGCATTTCGACTACTTATGTCTCATCAGTGCAGATTAATACAAAATATCTGGAAGTCCATTTATCGAAAAACATGTTTAAACTGATAGAGGATGAATAACAAAAAGTGTCTAAAAAGAAAAGCGAAAATCCAGCTAAGGACAGAGCTATGCATGAGGAAGATACTCCTTAGTTTTAAACAAAATTATGTAAAATTTAAATATTGCAAGTTTCAATACAATCGGTTTTCGGGTCAACACCAAAGCACTGACTATTGGGTTGATGAATACCCTCGGGGACTAACAGTCCACCAGCAGAGGCATCGGCCCAGTGGTAATAAATAACAAAATACCGAGGTTACTGTTAATTTAATTTCTGCATATGTGCATTTCGACAACTTATGTCTCATCAGTGTAGATTAAACCAAAACATTTGGAAGTCCATTTATCGAAAAACATGTTTAAACAGATACAGGATAAATAACCAAAAGTGTCCAAAAAGAAAAGCCAAAATCCACCTAAGGACAGAGCTTTGCATGAGGGAGATACTCCTTTGTTTTAAACAAAATTATGTAAAATTTAGATATTGCAAGTTTCAATACAATCGGTTTTCGGGTCAACACCAAAGCACTGACTACTGGGTTGATGAATACCCTCAGGGACTAACAGTCCACCAGCAGAGGCATCGGCCCAGTGGTAATAAATAACAAAATACCGAGGTTACTGTTAATTTAATTTCTGCAAATGAATAAATAAGCTGTCTATAAATTCAGTCAACGTGGAAACTTGTTCATCCCCCCGGATTTGCGAATATTTACGCTAATGCAGGGCCTAAAAAATAAAATATAACGGTATATCGTAGGAACTCAACGGGGTTAGAATTAGAGAAATGAATATCGAGATTGCCTTCCCACCGAGGGATTTGGCTGTTCTTCGAATGCACAGATATTACAGACAGATTACACTGCCCACGCCCTCTCTGTGGGAGACCAAAGGGATGTAAAATAGAACGAGCTACAAATTTATTTTATGTGACACTTAAGTATATTAATAAACCAAAATTATAACATTTCGACCGTGGTCCAGTGGTAGCGTTGCAGACTTTTAACCCTTACTACCTCGACAGAAGGGGTTCGAATCTCACTGGAATCAACAAACATTTAATATTTAATATTAAAAAGACTTAGACTTTGGAATTGGATTGATAAAAAAGATAGAAAAATACATCACAGGCAGATGATTCAAGCCAACATGTTTAATTTATTTTTTTTATTAACATATTTTGTTCCAATGAAGTACCCAAAATTGCAGTTAATTTATCTTCTGAATATGGCAATTTCGACAACAAGTCTCATCAGTGCAGATTATATTAAAACAATTGGAAAACCGAAAAAAAAAAACAAAAAACAAAAAACACAAAAAAAAATTCTATGTGTCATTTTCCAAAAATTGAAATAGCCCGCATTTTATGGGAAGCTCAGCATAGATCAGTCCATTTTTGTTTTTTGTCAATAACTGAAGTTCCAGTTGATAAATTTTTCTAAAGTTTTAACAAGATGTTCCTTGGCACAAAAGGAAGGCTTTGATTGGTTTTGGTTTCTAAAAATGGGCCAAAAGGGCAAAATTGGGTGTTTTCACATATTTGTTGAATGTTTATTATTTATCGGATTTTGATGGAGTCTCTTTCAATGCACTTCTACGAAAATTTCCAATCTGTAGCATTCCGACAGATTCCATGTGGCATGTACCATTTACAAGTGGGGCTCAAAAGGAGCGAATTTCAAAAAAAATAATTATTTATTATAAGTCGGATTTTGATGCAGTTTTTGGCAATGTATTCTTATGAAAAATCAATTAGTGCTGCCTTATCAGATTTTTGATAACTTCTTTCCTTTCCAAGCTATATGGGCCCCAGAGGGCCAAAATTGCAAACATGCGGATAACTTAAAATTTTTATTTTTCATCAGATTTTGATGGGAATTTTTTCTTTGGATTCCTCTCATTGTAAGTTTTCAGTAATATGTCAACAGAATTGACGTAGATCTTACCATTTCCGAGCTATAAGGGGTCAAAGGGACCAAATTTGCAATTATCAGAAATATGTGAAAGCTTTTTTTCATCAGATTTTTATGGGATTTTTTCTTTGGATTATTCTCATTGTAAGCTTTCAGTGGCATGCAATAGATTCTGCATAGCTCTTGCAGTTTCCAAGCTATAAGGGGTCAAAGGGGCTAAACTATTTCTGAATATGTGAAATTTTAATTTTTCATTGTATTTCAATCTGAGTTTTTCTTCAGATTTCTCTTAATGTAAGCTTTTAGTTGGTAGTCAACAGATTTTTCTTAGCTCAAACGATGTCCTACTAATTAGGGATTAAAAGGGCTAATTATGATTTTCACTAGCTTTTGTCCAGTTAATTTATGTGTCAAGGTCCTTCTTGTGTCCAGCAAATTGCTGTGTCCATATTCATTTTAGTTTACACCTGTTCAAATGTCAGTGGTAGGGATGCTGCGCTCGGTATAGCCCTTAATCTTGTAAATGTTTTTGATTTATTTGCAGTATATATCATTACTAGAGGACTATTTTTTATTCAATCTTATTTATTCATTAATTTGTATTGTTTATTTAGCAAAATGGCAGAAATGTTATTAATGTTTTTTTTTTTTTTTTCTGTCAAAATTCCCAGAGGTTTTATTTGTGTGCTCATCATATTTTAATAAACAACTTAATTGATTACTTTTTGATATGGAAATCTTTACAATGGATATATGAATTTTATAATTAGATATACATCTTTTATTGAAATCTGTCTGGAAAGAGTTGAAATCAAAATTAAGTTTAGAACCGTCCAAAAGCATCTGCTGTCCTGTCACAAGTTTTATCTTTGCTATGAAGATCTTTGACTTTAATGAACGCTCATTATCCGCCCCCCCCCCCCCTTTGAGGGAGGTATATATGTGCTCATTGTGTCCGTCCGTCTGTCTTTCTGTACCCCAAAAACTGGTATTCGCTACTCCTCTTAAGCAGCTGATTGGAATTTCATGTAACTTATGCAGGAGCTTAAATACATCTTGTAGATGAGTGCTAGGTATTTTGTTTTCCAATAATTTCATTTTTCCAGATTTTTCACATTTTTTGCACTTTGTCATTTTGTTCAATGCGAACCAAATGGTGACCACTTGGTATCCATTAATCCTCCTAAACCGCTTATTGTAATTTCATGAAACTTATGCAGGAGCTTAATTACATATTGTAGAGGTGCACTACAAATATTGTTTTCCAATATTAAATTCCCTTTTTTCCAGATTTTTGACATGTTTTGGACTTTGCCATTTTAGCTCTATTTAGCTTGAAAAAATCATATGGTGGTCAAATTATCTGCTTCTCCTCCAAAACCACTGATTTGTATTTCATTAACTTCTTCGAGAGCTTAATTATATATTATGAATGTGCACTACAGATTTTGTTTTCAAGTAATTCCCCTTTTTCAGATATTTGACATGTTTTGAACTTTGTCATTTCAGCTCAATGGAAACCATATGATGACCACCTGGTATCAACTACTTCTCCTAAACCACTTACTGGAATTTTATGAAACTTATGTAGGAGCTTAATTGCATATTGTAAATGTGCGTTTCCAATAACTCCATTTTCCAGATGTTTGACATGTTTTGGACGTTTCATTTTAGACAATTCAAACCATATTGTTTCCATCGGATATCTGGTTCTCCTCTTAAACCACTGATTTGAATTTCATAAACTTATTTAGGAGCTTAATTATATATTGTAAATGTGCACTTGATATTTTGTTATAATAATTCCGTTTTTTTATATATTTTACATGTTTTGAACTGGTCATTTTAGCTCTTTTTTAGCTCAATGCAACCCAAATGATGAACATGTGGTATCACCTACCACTCATGGACATTGATAAGAATTTCATGAAACTTAAGTATGACCTTAATTTCATATAATAGATGTTCACTATAAATGTTTTCCCAATAATTCCCTTTTTGCCAGATGTTTAAGAAAATTCAGGAAGTGGTGGAGGCAGGGGGTATCTTTGGCCCACTAGGCAACAATAACTTTAGTTTTATGATCAAAATATACAAGACTATTTAACTGGCTTGATTAACGTTACACCATTAAGTACTTTCTGTATCATTCAGTGTGTGAATTGTGTGCGCTCAACGTGTGAATCATTTACAATCTTCGTGTGAATGGCTTGCGTGTGGTAGGAAATGCTGAATGATTCCATCACTGTAATTCTCAACCTATTATGAGCTATAAGTGTCCAAACAGGGTCAAAACTGCAGTTCTTCAAGTGACCTCATTTTTTTTTTAAATCAACTCCTCCTTCAGTTTTCAACCAAGACCTTTGAGACATCACTGAATGTTTCTACATATATTGAAGATGTGCACCTGACTTTTATGAAGTATTTCAGGACTTTGGACTTAGTTATTGTTATTTTTATTTTCAAAAGATGGTACCAGAACTGTGAAATTAAATCCTTCTACTCTTTTCTACCCAGAGCCTTCAAGTTCAAAAGCATATACTGCCAACATAGACCCATTACATTAAGTGTCAATTATAAGGAACCATGAATGAATTGAAGATGTGCATATTGTCATGAAGAGTTTGGAAAAAATTGGCGATTTTTTGGGATCAGTTTGACTTGGACATTTCCTCAAAATGTTTGTTCTTTGAGGAGAAGGGGCAGCTGCTCGTTTATGTGTAACGTGTATGCATAGAGGTGCACAGTTATTCCAGATAATACCCTACAGATTGATTTTATCAAAAATATAAAAAAAAAATGTGAGTTAAAGTTATTAAAGGCTGTTTATTCAGTTCAGAAATAAGATTTTCTTGTTCTATATCCAACTGTGTGTGCTTCATACTTGTTTAAATTTATATTACAATCAAAATAGCAAGATATTATCCAAAACTTGAATACAAACAAATGCTGGATTACTGCAATGGGAGCATTTACTCTTTAGTTATATTTCTTCTTAAGTTTAGCATTACACTCATCCTGATTTTAACTTTTAAAGGTGATTGAAGTTGTTTCTTCCTTCAAATTATAGTTTATGCTATATTTATTATAGTATGGAAAAGAAACACACCTCAAGTCAAAAAAGAAGAATACAGACAACTGAAACATACAAAGATATCTTCAAGTACGTTGCCAGGAAAAAAACAGAGCAAATAGAAATGAAGAGAAAATTGAGGAATTGTAATGTCAGACTTACAGATATTACAACTTTAAAGAACCATGAAAGTAACACATCCAAAAAATGCAAGAAGTCTAAACATCAATAACCAAGTCTAAAAGAGTAAAAACCAAATTGAAATACTATTATTGTATAAAGTGTTAACTAAGCAGCTGTCTAGATATAAAACAAGTGTATGGGAATTTGGAATGAATGGAGCAATATATTTGTAGCTAACCAGGCTATGGCCAAGGTGGGCTTTTACCATCACTTTGGGTCCGTCGTCTGCCTTCCGTTGTCCATCTGTTGTAAACTTTTCATTCAAAGATTATCTCCTCAGTAACCACTGGTCATTTATTACTAGACTTGGTTACAATAGTCATTGGGTAGTACCTTTTAAAAATGTGTCTGGCAAGTCAACACTTTTTCAAAGATGGCGGCCTGCGGGAAACATAGTCAAGATTTGGACCTTTTATTCAATGTCATTCTCCTATTTAACTATTGAGCCGAATGGAACAAAACTTGGTCACAACAGTCCTTAGATGGCCTCTTTGAAAAAAAAAATGTCCAACATGTCTGCATCATATCAATGATGGCCGCCAGAAGAGAAGGACCTTTGAACATTGGACCCTATGGGAAGGTATTTAGAGATCTTTAATCAGGGTCAGAATAGTCCTTGGGTTGTCCTTTTTGAAAAATATGTTTGACAAACTTTGTCACAAGTCATTAGCTGGCCGCTTTTCAAGAAAAGTGTCAAGCAAGTTTATTCAAATCCAAGATGGCTGCCAGCAGGGAACATGAAGTAACTTTGGACCCTATTGCCAATGTATCTTCTCCTCTGAAACTGCATTGATCAATTGAGTCAGACATGATCATCGTTGACTTGCTTTCAAAAAAAGTGTTTGGCAAGACATTTTTAAGATGTCTACCAGCAGGGAACATGGCTTTAACATTAGAAAGTATTCAAAGATCTTTTAAACTGTAATTGCAAAGCCAATTGAAACCAAACTAGGGCACAATAGTCCCTTTTTAAATGTGTCCAGCAAGTCAGCATCTCGTTCTAGATTGCTGCCAGTGTTGAATTTAGCTGCTCCCTATGGGGAAAATTTTTTCTCTGAAACTACTTGGCTAACTGGAACCAAACTTTGTCGCAATAGTCTTTTGTTGGCCCCTTTCAAAAATGTCCCCATGACATACATGATAGCTGCCATTTTGGATCATAACTCAAGTTTGGACCTAAGGGAAAAGCATTCTGAGATCTATAAAGCCACAAAGCCAATTGAAACCAAACTTGGCCGCAAAAGTCACAGGGTGGTCCCCTTTGAAACATTTGTCCGATAAGTTATCCACAATTCAACAGGGAAGTTAGTGTAACATTCACTACTGCAGAGGAAACCATTTAAATTCCATGAAATATCCATTAAAATACCATTAGTATGCCATTAAATGTCATACATCCATTAAAACTACCCATTATTTTTTTGTCAGAAACTAATTAATGATTTTGTAAAAAATGCCATTAAAATAAAAATTAATGGTCTGAAATAATGAAAATACCATTAATTAATTATTAAATTGACTGAATTATTTTTCTTTCCGTTAGATTAATGGGCATTAAAACAATAATGGGCATTATTTACTGTAGTAAAAAAAGTAATGACCATTAAAACAAACACACATATCAAATTAATGGCCAGTAAATCAAAAAAAAGTCAATTTCATGACCATTATATTAACCGTTTATATTTTGATGGTTGTTATCTAATATAACACATACATTAATGCCCATTGACTATAAGATTTATATATTAATGCCTATTACTTTACATAATTTATATATTAATGCCCATTACTGTGCATGGCTTATACATTAATGTCCATTACTTTATATGATTTATGTAATAATGCCCATTACTTGACTTAATTTATATATTAATGCCCATTAATTGACATGATTTATATATTAATGCCATTTCTGTACATGATTTATATATTAATGCCCATTATTTGACATGACGTATATATTTATGCCTATTAATGGACGTAATTTATAAATTAATGCCCATTACCATACATGATTTATACATTAATTTATATAAAAATATCCTTTGCTAATTTGATTAAATATTTATACCCATTAATAAAACTGATTTATAAAAATAAATGAGGGGGAGGTTGTTTTAGCAAGCTAAAACGTATGCCTCCCCTTTTCCTGCTTGACAATTCTTTCATGCACCAAATAACAAATGACATGCACCTTCATATAATATAGATTAGATGTGTCAGGTTTGATTTCAATCCCATGAAAGGTGTTGAAGAATTCACGCTCGTAAACCATATACATTCGAACTTTAACGGCTCGAACACACAAGGAACCAACGAATACAATTCGAACCAAAGAGTTGTTTGAGATACCGAGGTCGAACTATGCTTAAACATGTCCAAAGAGACCTCCCAAAAGGTTTGAGGCATCCATGTGGTTCCCGTTGTTACAGTTCGAGCTATAGAAGTTCTATTGTACCCTATAGATCTTGTATATTAAACTGAATTTTCTAAGATGTTAAGGGGCATGACTCTTGAAAAAAATTGTGAATCATTAAAAAACAAACATCATGCGCATCGTCACACAATCTTCACACCATGATCATTATATAGTCTGGCTTTATTTTAATCAAATGTAAGTTATTAAAGAATCCGTGCTTGCAAACTATATATCCTATGTATCGCATATTGAATTCAATAATCAAATAGAACAAAGTGAAAGTTATTTCGGCCTTGTAGGTGATATGGCTATAACTGTAATTATCATTGTATATCTCCGACTGAAAATTTATGCTTGTTTGAATTTAAATTCTTTGAACAAATAAGGTAGGTGGGTAGCCTGGTAGGCAAAGTCATTTTATTTTTAAAAATCATTTTATCATGTTTATATAGACACTTATTGGGAATATATTTTACTTTAAAGGTGCTTAACCCAAAACATTATATGTACAAGCATTTTGTCAAAAAGTACTAATAAAATGTATTAGGGTAGGTAGAGGAAATAGCGGATCAGGAAACCTTAAACAAACAACATAGATGCGTTGTTTTGGGTCGTTTTAACCTGGATATGGGATGTTGTCTTCTTGACATTTACCCCATTTCCTTTCTTTTTCATATTTCTTGGCATTATATCCATATTGAAAATTACTGACGTTATGAATTTTTATGAAATAAACTACTATTCATAGAGTTTTTTTTTTTTTTTTT
>MJUU01052240.1:131578-147334 GCA_002080025.1 Modiolus philippinarum
AAAAAAAAAAAAAAAAAAAAAAAAAAAAAAGGAAATCCCACATCAAATCAGTCAAAATACTTCAACTGCACAATTTTATTATCAATTAATTAAAACAAAGCCCATCTGATTACACAATATATGATTAAGTCAAATACGCGGAAACCGATTACGGTTCTGCTCCGTTGTTGGGGGAATTTACAACAACACCAAGGAAGTGATTTCCAGTGAACCAGACGGCGAGTACAGGCAATCAAAGTGTGCCAATTTTTTGCTGAAAATGGAGATTTTGGGACAATTCAAACATTCAGAAATGATGCTTAGATAAGTACAAATCATTTATCGATTTTACAAGAACGAGAATCAAATTATCAATACCATTCAGTGATTTTTCACTCGGACTGATCTTGACGACAGTTGCACCCTATTCTGATTTTGATTCCTCCGCGACCATGATAAATTACAGCTTGATTTTGTGGTCAGGGCTTGCTAGACTTGATGTGTGTCACAATATTTTGACCCAAGTCATTTTCTTAATTCAGTATTTACTTTTCTTTTATACGTAGTGTTAAAACTCCCGAGATTATAGAAAGTTAAAAACAGAACAGAGTTGGAAACGAAACACTCTTTGATATCCTACCTTCTTTTGTACTATTTTGAATTAACAGTTGCAATTATTTATTTTTAAAACGAATAGTTATCAATATTCATCCTTCAATTCATATTAAAAATTGCGGTTATCCAAACGTGATCAAAGTCAAATCTCTGTCCATAATGAAACATAATGCTGTCTCGAGTATGTTGCAAAACTACAGATAATGTCATCTTACACTTACACCTGGACCCAACATTAAAAATGCGGGACAATGGATTAGTCTAATAAAAATCTCAAGACATGTTTTCTCTTATTAATCAAATACATTTTTTGTTATCAAGTTTATCATGTATTTTAAAGTCATTTACAATGTCTTACAAAATGTTTTTTGTTCTTTTTTTAAATTTATTAAATCATAATGTCACAATGAAAAAGGCAGACAAAAAGATGTTGGGCAATAACTTTGAGTCAATTCCGCACCCAATTTGTATATTACAATACGTACAAGTGGAATAATTGTCGATCTACCTTAAATATTTAATAGACATCATCACATTATGACGACACAGGTCACTTTACTTTGCAGTCTTTTACGTCAGATTTGTAAATTTACCAATCAAATATTTACCTGCAACCACGTTCTATAGGTTCTTCTCTCTCCCTCTTCTGTATGCATGCCTATTTTTTATGAGCACGGTACTTTGTGTAAACTTTTATTTTTCAGGTTCTCTGTCAGGACATGTACAGTGTATTGTCCATTTTAAGAGATTTTAAGAGTTAACCTTACAGAACCAAGCTAAATACCAGATAATAACTCTTTATCATGCTTTATTTGCCGTGACCAACATCCAATTGAAGAATTGACAATTTAAGGAAATGGGTATGTCTTGGTCATATCATACGAAAACAAACAACAAAGATCACACAGAAGTCTGTTTCTTGGCCCTACAATTGCAAGGAAATACAAAGTGATTGTTTCCAGGATTCACCTGGCAAAGAGAACCAGAATCAGACGTCAAGTTGATATGGGGGCTAAAGGAGGAGCTAAAAGCTTTATTAACAGAGACTATTGCCATGTATCCTTTGAGTACTTCAAGATACTTTTATATTCCCATCTCGGGGGTTTATCAGAGTATTTTGGAAAAGGAAGCTGTAGGCTTAGTTGGGAAGGGTTCACACATTTATTTTCACGGGGTGTCCATGGAGTTTCATTTCATTTTTATTTTATGTGTATAATTTTTATGACCATACTACTTTCATTAATCAAGTAAATACTACAATCAGGCATACTTTTTTATTTAACAAAAATCTATTGAAATACTAGATAAAACCATTATAATATGTCAACTTCTGCAAAGACACCTAGAAAAAAGAAATCAATATGAAAAACTCAGTATCAATAATTAAATTCTAAAAAAAAACTTGATTATTTATTTTCATACCTGGTATTTGAAAATTGTTGATGTACACTTTAAGGGAGGGTGGAGGGTTTGCAAAAGTGTCTGTTTTGCACACTTTGGATAATGGTAGACAAATAACGATGACCCTTAAATGCACTTTATATGGAGGTTGTTGGTAAGAGTCTTTTGTAGGCAGTTGTTCATTTAAAAAGACTCCACTCCTGCAGATTTGACTATATTGTAGATGCATTTTTGATTTTCAACAAGATATAAACAAAGTACAAAGCGCATTAAAATTTGTCTACAATATGGCAAGTACAAGTGTTAATGTCAGTTGTTTGAAATATCGTGCCATTTAAGAGATTATGGCCATTGAAATTACAAACACCAGGTATTTAAGATGTTGATGGCCATTAACCTATTAAACCTGCAATTCAGGTTCTTAATGGCCATTAAATTGTTCTGTGTATCCATTACGCTTTTCATGGTCATCAACCAAAAAATAATTGTTATTTTAATGCCCATTAAAATACAACAGACAAAAAATTAATTGTTAATTTAATGCCCATTAAAACATGGCTGACAAAAATTAATTGATAATTTAATGGCCATTGAATACAACAAAACAAAAAAATTAATGCACTTAAAAATACAGTAATGGCCATTAAATATCTCGAAAAAGTAATGGTGCTTTTAATTATGGTTACAATTAATGCCCATTAAACTTTTGGTAAAAGAATTCATGCCCATTAACCCCTATCTAAGAAAAATAATGGTCATTATATCCATTTAATTTAATGGCCATTACTTAATAAGTCATATCCATTAATAAAAATTAATAGTCACAATTAATGGCCATTGTTTCAAGTTCATGTCTTTTTTTAATGGTTAATATTAAATTTTTCAATGGTAAACAATATCAATTTAATGGACAAAGCCATTAAAGTTATACCATTAAATGTAACCATAATTAATAGACATAATTTAATGGGTATATTTCATGGTACATTAATGGGTATTCTCACAGTAGTAATTGAATATAATGGAACAAAAATAATCAAAAATCTTCTCGGAAAGTACTGTTGGCCTGTTGGAACCATATTTTATAACAATGGTCCTTAATTGGTCTCTTTGAAAAATGTGTCCAACAAGTTTGGATTGCATCCAAGATGGTCACCAGTGGAAAAATAGGACCCATACAATTTGGAATTATTATGCCGCCGCTCCCAATCAAGGGTAGGGGGTATACTTTTTTCGGTATGTGTGTGGGTATGTCAGCACCACATTAAATTACGTTGCATTTATCTTGGGAAAGGTAAAAGGCAAACCTAGTGGATCTGAATTTTTGTCACTGTGTAAAGTCATACCATATTGTGGGGTTCCTTTTCCTACCAATTGGAAACCTACTTCCTGTTTGCCGACTTAAGTCAATTTTGAAACTTGTAGCAAAACTGATTAATTTTTCAGTGCGATATGATACAGATCTGAAATTTTGGGATGTTTTTTCTGACCAGTCGGATTACTACTTCCTGTTAAATGACATAATCAATTTTGACACTAGTAGCATTATATAGTAATTTTATCTCGGTAATAGTACAAGGTACATATCTGAAATTTTATTAGAAGATTTATATGATCTTGCCATAACTTGGGATGCGTTTTCATACTCGTCCCGATATTACTTTCTGTTAATTGACGTCGTCAATTTTTGACACTTGTAGCTTTTTTGTGTAACCTGCTGTAAGCATGATTGACACAGGGATTACCATCCATTGTCTGTAGGTTTTTTTAATCTGCAACTCCTTTAAAACTGCAAGTGCAATTCCAACCAAACTTTCAGAATATGTTGTTTATCTGGTGTAGTTGTGCAATTGATACTTGGAATTTTGATTTTACAGATTTTAGAGGTTGACGGGGCAAAATTGCTCATTCGATTATCTGTTAGTTTTTGAATCCCCAACCCCTTCCGAACTGCTCGTCTGATTCCAACCAAACTTTCAGGATATGTTGTTCACCTGGTGAAATTTTGCATATTGTACTTAGAATTTTGATTTTACAGAATCTATTGGTTCAAGGAGCTGAAAATGCTCATTGTTAATCTGGTTAGTTAATCCACAACTTCGTCTTAACTACAAGTCAGATTCTCACCAAACTTGCAGGATGTGTTGTCCACCTAGTGAAGTTATATGCGCCTGATATTTACAGTTTTGACTGAACAGTATTAGAAGATCATGGAGCCAAAAGTGCTTATTTGTTGATCTGGTTTGTTAATCTGCAACTCCAACACAACTATAAGTCAGATTCCAACCAAACTTGCTGGATATGATGTTTACCTGGTGTAGTTGTGCATCTGATATGTAAAATGTTTGATTTTACAGATGTTAGAGGTTAAAAATACCGCTCATTTGTTTATTCAGTTTATTAATCTGAAACTCCTTCAAAATTGTTAGTCATATTCCAACCAATCTTTCAGAATATGTTGATCACCTGATGTAATTGTGCACCTGATACTTTAGATTTTTTCTTTATAGAGCTTAGAGGTTCAGGGAGCTAACATAGCTTATTTGTAAATTAAGTTTGTTAATCTTTGCTTCCTTCACAACTGTCTGTCAGATTCTAACCAAACTTTCAGTATAACAATGTATGTTGATTACCAGATCTGGTTATTCACACTATTTTTTATGTTTTGTTTCTACAGATTTTAGAGGTTTGCCAAGCCAATATAGTTCATCTGTTAAATCAGTTTGTTAATGCTCAAGTCCCATAAACAGTAATTTAAATTCTAAACCAATTTGCAGACTATGTTTTTCTCCTAATCAACACTTGCTAATGATACTGAAAATTTTAATTTAACATATTTTTGAGGTACACTGGGCCAAAAATTGCTCTTTTGTAGTGTAGGCGACACAAGTGGATTACTCATCAATTTTATAGTAATTTTTCATTGCCTTTATCTCAGAAATGGTATTGGGTACAGATCTGTTTGTCACAAGCTTTGAATGAACATGCTCTATATATATGTTTTTGGACCTATATGGTTACCACTTCCTGATTACCAATTAAGTCAATGTTTTACATTTGTAGCGTTATATTGTTGACTTTTTCAAGATTTCTCTGCAGTGGTAATTTTTTAGAAGATTATATCAGTGTGTGATACTTGCATTGTGTCCGCTCTTTTATTGTGTCCTCGAACATTTAAATTTGCACTTAAATACTGAATCAGGTTCCATTGAACAGGGGTATAATTATTCGCTGCATTTGGCGACAACTCTTGCTTTGACTGTCTATGTCAGCCAATGTCCCGTTTGAACAATACATGCTCTTAAAAGCCTTTTTTTTTCTCTGAACATACTTTGCCAATTTGAACCAACTTGGAAACGATAGTCCTTGGGTGATCCGATGTGAAAATCAAGCACACTTAACCTAAGATGACATCCAGCGCAGGACTTAGCTTAATTGGATCTTCCTCTGAAAATACTGGGCCAATTGATCATAATTTCTGCATTAATAATACTTGGATGGTCCCTACCCATAAACCGGTTTTACCCTACCACTGGCTTTTGATAGTGCCGATACCAAGTCCGGCTATCCCGAGTTTCAATCGTTATTTATGTTTCTCTCTTGTTTTCATTATTGTTTTTTGTGAGTTCGTTTGTAAATTGTGTCATGTAATTGTAGTTCCCGGACATTGTAGGTGTTTGCTGATTTTCCCCCTTTTTTTAATTTGTCTTCTGATGCACCTGATCTCACCAATGGTTTTGTTGCTTCCGTTTTGTTCATTTGTGTGTGTGTGTGTGTGTGTGTGTGTGTGTGTGTCTTCATTTTTCTTTTCTTAGCCGTCCTCAAGTTATGTCCTTGTTTTCCTAATCTTGCTATTGTACTTGGATTGTTCTAATACTATACTACTCCTTTGTAATATGATACAATACAACATAATACAAATTCAATACAAATATATAGTAGAAATATAATACAATACTACTCCTTTGTTCCTTCGGTTTTCTACTGCCATTGTTTTAGAATGACGGTTAACTTAGAATTAACTTACTTTACATTTTTGCATCAGTATATTTTTTTTATATGAGAAATGGGATAAAAAATGTCACTGTTGAAATAAATAAATTCTGAAGCGTTATTTTCTCTGTTGGATTCTTTGATGAAATAATCTCCCCCCCGCGAAATGTCTGTTCTTCCATACATATAATAGTTGGATTCATGGCTGAGCACTTCCAAATTTACAGCTCGGGACTGTTTAAGTTTATCTTTTTAAATACTTTGAAACCGTCCTTACACTTGTTGTTACATTTAATGTCTAGCGCATGGCTTCTAAATGCTTAAAATATAAATTAACAAACGATTATTCTTGCTTCGGTATTCGTTTGCCGATTTACTACAGAGACACTTCAATCAGGTTTCAGGTTGTATACAGAAATTAATCCATAATCACTGGTGATGAAAAAAAAAAATATAAAGCGCTCCCATAAAGTGAGCTTTGTCTAGTATATTAAGGGACGACTGAAAATGCTATAAACTTACAAATACTTTATATAATATGTCAGTTATCTTATAGAAAGCTTGACAAACATTTGCCAAAGCTATCAGCATTTGTGTCTTACGCAAATTGTATAAAGACGACAATTGAAAAAAAATTATTCGAGGTAGTTTTTTCTTGAATTTGGAATAAGATTTAGTCATAAATATAACCTTTTAACGTTTGTAGATGTTATTACTGTGTAAAATTTTGCATTTTTCTTTTTATGTGAAATAGTATTTACGTTCCTGTCAAAAATAGCAGATGTAATAATTTGTTTCCTTTTGTGAAAATAGTTATGAAAAGTTTTTCACGTTTAAAAGGCATATCAGATATACACTCAATATAACAACCTGTCGCCAACACCCCAAAATTTCTAAAGATTTATTTTTTCTAATAGCAATATTAGTCAGAAAAACGAATAAATTATAGTAAAAGGAAAGATGGTTAATAGGTTTTTTACTTTCCATTCGATATAAATGCATTCAGCTTAATAACTCTGTTATATATAAATGGATTTGTCGGAGACGACGTATTTCACACCTAACAAATAGCAGACACATTAACCTGTATTCTTTTGTGAAAATGTTTAATAAAAAGGTTTGTCGTCTATTCATATGAATATTTTATGGACATAAATTACCTTAATTAGTCACCAGCAATCTGCAAACACTTTAATATTTGGTTATTATATTAAAAATAGAAATATTTTACAGCGACGGAAACGTTCAACATTCCCAAAATATCATTTATGGTGTAAATCGTGTGCGTTCAAGGTGTAGACCGTTTGCGTTCATCGTGTAAATCGTGTGCGCTCATCGTGTATCGTGTAACGTGTAACGTTCATTGTGTGTGTCGTGTAGCATGCGTTTACTCGTTTCATTTAAATTCCGCATTTTATAGATAGTTTTGCCAGTTTTCTACACAACACGGTTGTTTTATTTCTATTTTTTTACACTCGAAATATGCCTTTTTTTACAACCGCCGATTTTACAAGAAGGGAATTAAAATATTATCAGATTAAGCATCACTAGCAGTAGAAACACAAAGCTTTATTTAATCAACTTGAAATATTAAATTTTAAATACAGCTATATGTGGCTGTTCAATATAGCAAAACAATTAAATTCGAATCACATGAACTTATTAAATGTATGGTTCATAGAATGTATTGAAACATTAAATAAGGGACAGGCTAAAATTTGAAGTAAGTTGCCAGTCATCCTTTGAGGTGTGATTAGATTCATCCACACTTATAGTAAATTAAAACTGAATTGCACCTATATTTGGAAGGAGTTCCATATGACAGCCCTTCGTTGACTGATAAACAAAGAAAAAACTGGTGCATGAGAGTTAGGTTAGGGCTCCTGCCCTATTTTGACCTCAAACTGTGATTATTTTGAGGATTAGACCATTATGAAAAAAATATTCTAGATTCGTGTCCCCGCCTGCCCCGATTATTTCCAGCTGCCCCTAATAAATTATTTTGATTTTTTGGCCAGTTAGGGCAATTAAAAAAAGACAGCATTTTCAAAAATTTGATAAAAAAAAAGTATGAAATAAAATTTGCTAGAAATTAACCCCAACTTTTGAGAAAAAAAAATGATAAGCATCTAGGCATTATAATTATGACATCAACTGTATGTCTCATTTTAAATGCTGGTATTTGTTTGAAAGATAAAGGCTGAATTGCAGGTTTTGGATAATTTAATGAGGAAAAATTTAAACGAAAGGAGTGAAGTTTCGGGCATGGGATATTTCTCTTCATGGTGTCCCCTGCGTTTGCGCAGTTGCGAAATATAGTGATCACAACCCATGGTCTTGCATCGGCATCACACTTTTCTGTCGAATTTTTCTGATATTAATTTGTTATACTCTTAACCTCTGTAGTTTTTTTTTTTCTTTTTTTTTCAATTTGGTAGAAAATTATGGCAGCAGTGATTTTTTTTGTTACTTGACATGCTTGATCCAATCTGTGATTTGGTAAGTCCTGGATGTAGTTTGTTCAGCTTCAATCGATGTTACGGTTGTCACTCAAAAAGTTTTATGGTCGTCATCACGAATTGACTGATCGTGACAAGTTGTCTGTATCACAAATGAAGATGGGCACTTTTGAACAGACTCCGAGATATTACTGTATTATTGAAACTTACCAAATTTGACATTACACCGGACTTTTCACTCGCAGTGTGACGGGTGTCACATCTGAAGCAGGTAATGCCTTCCGGAACACCTGATGGCGCTCCTGTTTTTAAGGGGTTCACACTGTTAGTGCCTTATTTTTTTTACATTTGTTTATGTACTATTTGTTTCGTCTTCGCCATTTATTTAGTGTACAATTGTGGATTTCCCATAGTTGGGTTCTAGTGCTGCTGATGAGGAATTAATTTCGGAAATGACCATACAGCTCATTAAAATTATTGCAGTTGAAGTAAACACATGTGTTATGGTCTCACTTACATTTGAAGACCTACCTACCGAAATTTTGGAAAATTTTGGTTTTTTTTTCGTTCAAGTTGCTTCAAAATGATGACTATATGCTTATTGTATGAGCATTTCATAGAACAAAGGTTTTACAATTTGTATGCCCAATACGTTCCATAGCTCAATTAAATGAACCCTTATCCCAATGAAATATAAACGAAAAACTTATATTTTCATTGAAATTGCATAAGTTTGATGGTCTAGAGAACGCAAATTGCCACTCAATTCCCAATTCCGGAAATTGTTTTCAGCTTTTCCATCTATCTTCTCCAATTTAAAACATGTTAAGACCATGTTAACATATCTAAAATGACCAAAATTTCATTTCCAAATAGACAAAAAGCTTAAATTCAATAATTTGTCCAAAACTGATGAAAAAAATGAAAATTTTTAGTATTTCAGATTTGTCCAAAATTCACTTTTGAATAGTAATATGTGGTAAATATGAAGGACTTATTTGCAGATATGCCAGTTTATTGTTTTATTCGATAAATAAGTTATCTAAAAACACTGCTTAGAAAAAAGAGAAGTGTTCAATGTGACTCTAAATACCGAAAATCTTACCCTTTCTCAAACAAAATTTAAAATTAAAAGTCCTCAAAAATTGTCTGTCTTTACAGATATATGAACATAGCATACTAATGTTTTACAGTCTTTGCAAAAGATTCATTATCGTAATATATAATTTTAATACCAAGATATGGGTAAAATTGAATATTTTGTGCGATTTTCGTGAAAAATTGGAATTTCCATCATTTCAGAATTTTACGAAATTCAATTTTAATTGTTGAATAACTGCCCATAAACCATGCTCCTATTTGTGATAAATGCCAGTGTCTGTGTGTTTTTGGTGTTTGAAAATGATATATCATTGGACTTTAATACAATGTTAAAGCTTTTCAAGCTGACTAAAATGAAATAAATTGTGTTGAATGTGTGTGTAGGGGGTTATGTTTGTAATTTATTAGACTATAGTTAGTGTAAAATGTTTAAAATCATTCTTTCTAATTGCTAAGATATAATAAAACGATATTTAACCAATATTTCAAGTTACATATCAATTTCATGAAGTATTTGCATCTCAAAGTTAAAACAGCAGAAATTCAGAAAAACGGAAAGTTCATATTTTGCATACAATTTCGGACATAATAGTTGAAAACAGGATTCTTTGAAATTAAAATCTACTTAAATGATCTTCTGCATGTCAGCTTTAGTGAAAAAAAAAACTAGAATTCCCTCTATTAACATTATCTTTTAATCATTTAGAGGGAGAGGTGCTAATTTTGACATTTCTAAACCTACATTATGTCTGAAACTAATAAGTGTGAGCAGAATTTGTCACTAATATATCATAAATCATTATTAAATCGGCCATTATTAAATATATAATCAGATTTTATGATCCTAAAGTCAGAAAGTCGAAATTCAAAAATTTCATACCGAAAATCAAAATTTTAAGGACTTTAATGGTTTTATTGACTAACATTGTATCACATCTGAAAAGTTAAGCATAAAAACTAAATCAAATGACGAGGGTTGTTTATCTCGATGGAATTGACAGACTAAAATCGCCATTTTCGCATTTTTTTTTTTGGCAGGTGGAGGGGTAGTGATTCGGGGATGATAAAGGTTTACTTAGAATGTAAGAACATTAACTGCGTTTTCCTATGTTTGACTATGTATTTATTATAATATTGTCTCGTGTACATAAACAACTCCTAATTCCATATTTTCCACTTGGAAAACAACCTATTTCAAGAATTGCAATAAACTTGAAACCTTGTCATTTATTAAAATGACAAATAATTCGACAACCACATCAAAATGACAGACGCAAGTAATGGCTTGGCCTCCGAAGATTAAAACAGTGAACAAGTCCTCGATCTTTCCTGATTATTTTTTATAACTTGGTCTAATTGATTTCAAATCTACACATGATCAATCCAACAAAAGAATAAAGCCAACACAAACTACATGGAATACTTTAAAACTCTTATTTCAAATATCGTCTGCGATTATAATTATTTCACAGACACTTGCACATGAAGATTATATTTGTCAGCAGACGGCGGAAAATACATTTTTGTTTGCTTGTTGATAGTTTACATTCAGTATTTAAGTAAAGTTTTGGACGGATCTTCTTTTACCGATCGCGGTTTGTACACTTACAAGACCAAAAAGCAATAATCCAAATAAGACTGGTTCATTCATGTAAAATATCAACTTGCATCTTCGTGTTTTCGGCAGCTTTAATATTTCATCGTCAGAGACATTAAAATCTAGAATACAATTTTTCTTTTTCCGTATAAAGGATTTCACGAAGAACGCCATTAATGTAAGGTGAATAAGAGTGTTCAATAAATTCAGAGTGAGTAAGAAGTATTCCTTCACTGCCCGTATCGGACTCCTGCTGCGACAATAATGACTAAAACCAGTTCTTACCTACCTTTTTAACAATGACAAGATACTTCCTTATTTGGAAAACGCGTGATCTAAATACCCAGAGCTGTCTATTATTAAATGAAAAAAGCTTGTTTTGCAAGTTAGTCTATACTTCTGTACACATCATTTTCTGGATCAATGGTTTTACACTTATCTGTCCGTTATTTGAACAATTAACATCATGTTTTAAGTAGAAGAAAAGCCTCAAACTGTATATTATGTGACATAATTGACAGTTATCGTCTTTTCTCTTTTACATAATACACCTGTTATCGTTGTACATAGAAAATGGTGGTTAATCAAAATAAACGTTGTACTGATATTATAACATTGAAAAATATGCAGGAAAGACTCATCTATTGTTGTTTCTATGTCAGTACAACCAACAATTTAATTGAATCTGCAAGTGTCAATAGTACATTTTAAAAGGATTTTAATAGATCCCCCCCCAAAAAAAAACAAAAACAAAAAAAAATAGCATCTGTTTTCTGCTATAACACAGGCAATTATACGTAGACTGTTTACATTTGGTATAAATCATTTCCATATTAAAAGTATTTTCCTATCATCTGAAAATAACATGCACAGGGTTGTTCCTTTAATTAATTTTAAAGACATCAAAAACTTCATTAGGCCATCGGTGTTTGGGAAACATTTTATTAAAAAATATAGTAAAGTAAGTGAAAAACAAACCGTCAGTCAAAAAAAAAAAAAAAAAAAAAAAAAAAACAAACAAAAAAAAGAAAAAAACGAGTAACCTTTGGACAACGGCAACATTGGGAACATAAAGAAACAAGGACACCACTTGAGTACATGATGTATTCAAATTGGATGTGGGTAAACTGGAATTATTGCAACTAAACAATACGTGTATACATTTTTAGCAAATTATTGATAGTAAATGGAGATGTTATTACTTACAGAGCTTAATGAATAACGATCCTAAAACTGTTGTTATAAATCGCTTCTCAGGGGATTGTTTGAATGTGAAAATAAATTTAAAGTTGCAAATATACATATTAAATTATGTTCTACAACAATAATTTTTGTTATAGAATATCTATTTAAAGTCGTTATATACTTTTGATCCTTACTAAAATTTTATTAAAACGCAGGAACACTTTAACATAATATTTCACTGTTGCATCGCTATCATCTTATATATTGCACAAAATACTCTAAGTGTCAATAACGATATCTTTGCTTACCTAATATTCAAAGACACAGATTAATGCCAATTTAGGTATTTTTAAACTTTTTTAAACGTTAAAACGTTTTGATCACATATCATCTTGATAAAGTAAGTTCAACTAAAAAAAATGATCGTCTTCCATTTTTCGTACAGAAGTACAGTGCAAAGTTGTTTGAAACCAAGTGTGCTATGTGAAACCGTGAAGTTTGATATCAATAGCTGAAACTGTAATTCTATAGTTATATAAATGTTTTCATCCTATTTGAAAGATTTTAAGTTCCCTTTATTTCTGAAGATTGTTATCCCATGTTCATCGTTAATCAAAGTAAGTAAGAACCGAACCGTCAATCCAAAAAGAAAAATCCAAGGACAATGACAACATCGAAAACAGCAAAGAAACAAAGAGACAACATAAGTACGTCACAGAAAAGAAAAATGAAGACGCATACACAAAAATGAACAACACGGACCTGATAAAAACCAAGGGCGAGCTCCTTTGCACCGGAAGAAAAAAACATCTCCTGCTCCTTATAAGACACCCGCCGTGCTCAACAAGTCAATTTCGGTAGAGGAAACAACAATTAAGCTTTAAAGGGAAAGATATGTTGTCATCTGAGAAACAGATATCCCATAGCAGTCCAAAAGATGGCAATGTCGACCGTAAAACTTCTTAGGGGATGACTTCAAGTTTTGGGTAGCATACCCTTGTTGAAGTAGCCTATTTGTGAGCAATCGGTCACTGTATCGAACACAGACTTTTGAATAGAGAAGGAGCTTGGAGATGGAAACTCCATATGCAGGCGCTGTTGAGTTGTTGCTACAAAAAAAAAAGTTAAGTTTACTATTAGAAAGGTGAAGTCATCGCGTTTTTCGTACAGCTTAGTTTGAAGTCTACCTCTGTTGTCAATCTCAAGATCAAGGAACGAGGCTGGTGTGGAAATGTCTGTGGTATCCTTGATTTTGAGCAGTTTTGGATATATCAGATGAAGAAAATCATCAAAGCGAGGGTTGTTTAGTGACAAAATATCATCTATATAACGGAAGGTGAAATTGAAGGAGTGGGTCAGTTATTATCTTTATTTTGAAGAAGCCTATCGATGAATTCAGCCTCATAAGTGTGGAGAAACAGATCGTCTGGGAGAGGCTACAGTTTGTGCCCACATGATTGAAGATTTTTCTAATAAAATGTTACCAGTTCTTAACTGTATTATGTCCCTTCAAAAATGAAATTGGAATTATATCATGGATAGAATGGCACCACATGCACATCATCATACTATCAAAATGATGTTCATTGTTGTTTTGGTATCGTGCCAATCTTTATTCTTTTCGTACCCTATTTATTCTTTTATGAAGAGTCCTAGTAAAACCACGTTATAACGTGACTTGCACATGCGCGATTTGATAGTTTATTGTACAACCTTAATATAAACATCTTGTAGGTTACATTGGAACATATAATATAAAAATCACAGGTCGGCCGGAAAACGGCCTCATTGCAACCCATGCTTTGAATTTTTATCTCCAATGGACAACCATTTGTTTTCAGGGGTTCGGGGTGCTTGGGCGATTTTGTAAAAAAAAAAGCGATTTCATTTTGGTTCCAAAAAATAATATATGATGGTAATGTAGCGGTGACACATATTTGTTTCAGCAACTGATTTGCTCACTTAAAAGGAAAGTATTCAAAATTCATTTCATTAAACTTGTCAATGAAAAGATAATGAATGTTTAGTAATGTTTTATTCCTTTTTGTTTTTTAGTTTTTCACGAAGTAAGGTGATACTGCCGATTTCTACTGAAATTTATGATGATTCTTGACTAAACCCTTCTGGAAGTTTTGAGTTTGATTTTTCTTCCGTAGCGCGACAGTGTTCTACCAGCAGACTAGGCTCCTTGAGCTAGCCGGCAGTTTAGCGGCGAGCACCCCTTGACCCATCTTTCAAAATGACGTATTGTTTTTTTTTTCTTACCTTTTAAGATTGTGGTCATGGAGTTGGTAGTCTACCTGTAATTGTTTCTATTCGTATGTTTTATACTATAGGGAAACAGGACAGATAAAGGGGAGATTTTTGTACCCATAAACCAACTTAACCTTACCGCTGGCTTTTGCTAGTGCCGGTACCAACTCCGGTTGTCCCGAGTTTCTATCGTTGTTTACGTTTGTCTTTTGTATTTTTATTGTGGTTTTTTCTCGTGCAGTTCCTATTCACTTTGTGGCATGTGGCTATGTTTTTCGGCCATTGTAGGTGATTCCTGTTATCTTTTTTTATTCTATTACCGATCGAAAATTTAAAGGTCATTTTCACAAAACCTAGTTTAATAAGCTCGGAAAAGTTGACATATTATTTTAAAGGTTTCTTATCTTATGTAATGAAAATATATATCTGAAAGGAAATAAACATCTCCAAACAATATGGCGCTCAGATCTTAGGGAGTTTTTCTGGTGCTTTTGTTATTGTGTTAATAGCAAGTTTACTCCAATATGAATCTGGATATTTATTTTTACAAATTTCGTTCAATTTACATCAACAGGGACAGCAATAAACATCAGTCAATCAGTATAATTTATTACCTGCTTGGACGTTAATTTATCACATGGTCAATAGGTGTTGTTACCTATGGAACAAATGTATTATTATGGAATATGGACAAATATTATATAAAAGTACGGAATATTAAGAGAAATAATATACTTAGTCGTTTATTGGATGTCAAAATCGAAATTGAAATGGGAAAGTGTATGGTAAACTGGAAAAAAAATCTTATTTCTTTCTAATTGAATGCTTATCAAAATTAAAAAAAATGTCAACATATTTCCGTTTTGCATTTAGATAAAACTTCATCTCTCCTAAGAGTTCATGTATGCTTGCATAGATAATTATGTCTTTGATTCTTGCTTTGTTATTTTCGTATTCTCGGACATTTAAATGGGATATTAATATTTTCTTGAAGAAGATACATTAAAAAACAAGACAAGATTGTTGGTGCATCACTATTGAGCGATACATTATTGATAACATGTTCAATACCCTATATTTAAATTGAATGATGTTGATATTGAAGTAGACGAATTTTGTCTTACTCTCAACTAATTCCATTCCCTACAAGGCAGCGATAATTCGATTTTAGGG
>MJUU01052240.1:151121-175015 GCA_002080025.1 Modiolus philippinarum
TTGCTAGAGCAGTTACAAACTGTGACTGTTATACTGCCAGCTTTCAGCGAACAATTTTTTAACATGACTGAAAGTGTAAAATTCCATCACTAAAGTTGCAGGATCTGCCACATTTAAACCAGGGAAACAAAGACTTCTAAAATCAACAAAATCAGTATCAGAATAGAAATTTTTAAGTATACCATCTTTAAAAAAATAATATTCCAATATTTTTTGTGTGTGAAATACCGCCCTGTTTTCTTCCATATTTAAAGTTAACTTATGAAAACTAGTGATCAGAAGTTCAAACTGTGTGTAAAGGTTTAAAAATTCGAAGCAAAACATCTATATCTTTTTTGCAATTAAACAATAAATCTTATTCTTTTGAAATCAATCTTATAACTAAATGATTACTAAAAACAGTGGAAGGGACACATTACTGGTGTTTTACTTTATAACTGTTATAACGGTTTCTATTGATTTAAGTTAGTACGATCCAGAATCCTGCTAGTATAAATTAGGATATCTCAATTTCTCCTAGGAGAAATTGGAATTCCAATTTATACTGGATAAAATCCAATACAAATTGGAATTCTAATTTGTCCCAGTAGAAATTGGAATTCCAATATATACTGAATTTAATCCAGTACAAATCAGAATTCTAATTTGTCCCAGTAGAAATTAGAATTCCAATTTGTACTAGGAGGATTCTGGATCCTACTGGATTCCAATTTGTACTGTAACATATATACGTTATATATATATAAGGTAGCAGAAAAAGGGTTAGGTTAGTTACTTTAATAAGTTTATACAGGATTAATTAGTTCACATCTTTTGTATTGGAAATCGACAAAAGTTATTGTGAATCTGTTATCAACTTTTTAGTGAGGGCTATATTACAAGGCGGACAACATACGTCATACATCCGGGTATGTTACTCCAAAAAAGTTATGATGGCGGTTACAATTGGTCCGCTTCACAAGGTAAGTTTGCATTCTAATTTCATGAAACATTATTTCTTTTAGAAAACAACGATTTCACGGAAGACTATGGAGTTCAAAGTTTCCGCATATGTATTAGTTTTGTTCCACGATGTTTTTTTTCTATGAAAACATTTCAAGTTTTACCCAGATTTCGACGCTGGCACTTTTATGAATACATACACTGTGCTTACATTTTTCTGATCAAAATGACATTTTGTGATAATTAGACATTGAATTTTATATGGATTTGAGTGTTACTTGACATAATGGTTATTATTTTAATTCTTGTATTCCCATGATCAGCCAAAATGTCCTTCCGATTTATTTTCTCGGAGGATTCGTTACATGATAGCATACACTTCCATGCAAAAAAAACGGATACATACTGTTTAAATCTTTGCAGATTTTATTGTCACAAATCAATATGTATTGTCAGTTCTACCGTCCAAACGTTATTAAAATTATTGTGTGATAAAAAGTCAAGTTTTGCAGAAATAAATTTATATTTTATCGAATATTTAGCATGTTTTGATTGTAAAACGTTTCAACCACTCGTTTATTGAAAAGGTTTTTGGCAGATGTTTTTACGACGTAAACAGTTATTTATCATCCTTCCCTTTGGCAATATCAGCCTGGAGAGTACTTCCGCACAACACATATCTGGTTTACCCGGATATATCAGAAGTTGACCTGGATATATCAAGCGATTCTACCAACGTTTCAACGGTAATAACTTTTTTTCAAGTGTTCGCATGAAAGCAAACTGATAAAGTAACCATCTATTACATTTTCTCTTTCCGATTAGGTGTTCAAAGCAGAGTCATAATTAAACAAATAGATAAACTAGACGTCAGAAAAACTACATAAACTAGGTCACTGATATACAAAAGTATCCTGCAAAGCTTCCGTGTTTTCACATCATGACGTCATAAAAGCTTTTAGGAACGGTAGAATAACGTAACAACCAGTTGCTGCAACATTCAAAATCGACATGATTTGGATTACTTCGGTTAAAATATTCATCCGTTTACCAAACATTTGATGAAAAAGTGATTAAAAACAGACATAGCTTTAGACACTAGTGTTTTGTCGGGCAAAGGATAACAGTGATTGTAAGAGCACTTTGCCAGTTTAATTGATGTTTGTTGACAATCTCGCACCCATGACCAAGAAAAACATGGAAGTAGCGTTGCTTAACAATTAGCAAATGATTCCGCTTAAACCGGTGCTAGGGGCCGTCTTGAACTTTCTATGAGGAATGAGCAAAGCTCATTGTTGAAGGCCTCATGGTGACTTCAAGATGAAGAACAACAATAAAAGCGTTGTTCCTTTGCTTGCTTTTACCATGTATTTGTAGAGACTTTGTCTCATGTGCATTTACTCTATATCATTTTATTCACCATATATAGATGTATCTATATGTCTCTGTTAAAAACTACAAAACATGAATATTGTTGCAAAGGTGAGAATGATGTGTATGTTGAACTACGAATAAGGTTTATGTATTTTAAAGCTGAAATGACAATAAGAAAAAGAAGGGAAACGGGGAATGTGTCAAGGAGACAACGACCCTAAGGGGAGCAATAACAACTCAAAGCCACCATAAGATCTTCAATGAACGGTGAGGAAACCCCACATCCAATAACTAGATTAGCTTTTGCCATCATATGACGTCAGTCTGTTCGTCGTCAGGGTTGACCGTTTGATTTTCAAGGCGGGAGGGCTTGGGCGATTTTGTAAATAAATAATAACTTTTCTAATCCTACTTGTCATGAAAATAATTAATTTGATTTTGATTGAAGAATATTTTTTTTGCTGCAGTTGCAAATAAATAATTTGATACGACATTGTGGAAAATAAATAATTTATTAGAGATTTTCTTGAAAAGAAATAAATTGTTAGGCAATATCGCCAAAGCCTCAACTTAAAATCAAATGGTCGTCCCCTAACCTTTTTATTCAAAGACATATTCGGCATTGCTTCAGTATTTGTCAGCCGATGTCTCTGCTATCAAGTGTGAAATGAGAAAAAAAATCTTAATCAAAATAATCCTCAGACGGTCCTTTTGAAGAAAGATCAGACATATCCGCACCTGTTCAAAGATGGTCACCAGCAGAGGACATAGTTTAATAATTGGACCCTATGGAAAATGCATTCAAGGATCTTCTCTAAAACTGCTAACCCATACCAAGCTCCTGCACAGTAGTCCTTAGATAATCATCATAACCAGCAGGTCACCACATCATCGAAAAAATGCAGCAAGTGGAACATAATTTAAGACTGGACCCTTTGCAAAACATATTTGAAAAAGATCTTACCTTTATAAAATACTGGTCATATTTAAACAAATAGATTTTAGATGGTTCAAGTCAACAACTGTATCTTGCAGGTCAACACGTTATCCAAGATGACTGCCAGACCGGGACAAAGCTCAACATTGAACCCTACTGAAAACTCATTTTGAGATCTTTTCTAAACTACTTGTCTATTCCAGAACAAGCAGAAATGAACAAGACATTAATTACACTTTAAAAAGTAAATAAAAATGCTACTTGGACTCAACCAAAAATCTTGAGCACAGACCAGGTGCTCTAACTGGATATGTAATCGCTCTCTGCATTTCTTGCATTTTACACTGAAGAGACATAATTTGTCGAAATGGCCATATACAGAACTAAATTATCAGTAACTTCGGTATTTGACTATCTGAAACTCCTCAAGAATCTTTCGTAGTTAACAAAATTCACACCGGGTATCCCGATAAAGATGCCACGGAGCATATTGCTCCATGTGTATTGTATCCTGTTTTCCCCATTTGATGATATGATAAATATATACGGAGTTCCGTTTGCTCTGTGTGATTTTATTACAACATCAAAGGGAAAAAGATGATACAACACACACGGAGCAAAATGCTCCGTGGCATCTTTATCGGGATTCCCGGATGTGGAACTGGAAAACAAATGGTCAGTTGTATACAAATTCATAGTAACGACCATAGATCTATCACAAGATTCTTGAGAAACTAAATAAACACTAAGAAAATCAAGACTTTTTGTGTAGAGATTAACGTAAACCATATAGTAGCCCTTATGGTAATAAAACTTAAACATTGCAGTGTATGTATCCGTAAATGTATTTTATCATTTTACGAGTTCCCCGGGGAAAATAGAGCAGATGAACTTCATGTCTCATTCCTGGCAAACAAAAGTTAAAAGTATGATCATACAATCAGGAAAACTCATTTTCTCCATAAAATACCGCCTTAAATTGGCAGAAAGCGTAATTTTGATAAAAATATGTAAACACAGTGTATGTATCCGTACAAGTGTCGACGTCAGAATATGGACAAATTATGTAATATTTTTATAGAAAAACACCATTGAGAAACAAAAACAAAATATGCACAGAATCTTTGAACACCATAGTCTTCCGTGAAGTCATTGTTTTTTTCTGAAAATAATACTTCAGCATGAAATAAAAAAGGCCAACTTACCTTTTGAATCGCATCAATTTTCACCGCCATTGAAACTATTTCGGATTAAAATACCCGGATGTGTGATGTACATTGGGCACCCTGTATTAGGAATATTTATTTGGACATTTATTGGTGGAGTTCAGTGAACTATTAATTTGGATATTTACTTGGACTATTGTCAGATAAGTCATATATTGTATACTTAATTTGTAAAATCATTATTTTTGTCTTATTAAAACTTAATTTTGAGCCAATTTTGTTTTATCATTGCTGGCTTCAATTTCCAATAATTTATTGGTCGTTTCTGCCATATAACAAATGGCTTTGCCCATTAAAAGGTTTAACATTACTATTAGAAAAGGCATGAACTAGAAATAATGGCCATCAATTGTGATTATGAATTGTTTATTAATGGCCATGATTTATTTGGTAATGGCCATTAAATTGAATAGGTAAAAAGGCCTTTTTTCTAAAATCGGGATGAATGGGCACGAATTCTTTAACAAAAGGTTGAATGGGCATCAATGGAACCATAATTAAAAAAACTATTACTTTTTCGAGATATTAAATGGCCATTACTTTATTTTAAAGGGAATTATTGTTTTGTCTGACGTATTTTAATGGGCATTAAAATAACAATTGATTTTTTGTTTACCATAATTTAGTGGACATTAAATACAATTTAAGCTTTGATAACCACATTTTGCTGGGCTTAAAAATAGCAATTATTTTTTGTCTTACGTTTTTAATTGGGCTTCAGATAATATTAATTTTTTGTTTGATAGCCATTAAAAAAGTAATGGGTATACAAAACAATTTAATGGCCATTAAGAACTTGAATTGCAGGTTTATTAGTTTAATGGTCATGAACATCTTAAAAACCTGGTTTGTTATTTCAATGGCCATAATCTCCTAAATGGCACACTATTTCAATTAATTGACATTAACACATGTACAACCATAATGTACACAACCTGAATGCGCTTTCCATTTATGATGTTTATAAACAATATCTTGTTGACAATCAAAAAGGTCAATCTTCATTAGAGGACCCTTTTCTAATGAATAACTGCTCACAAAAGACTCAAAACTAACAACATGTAACCTCGATATAAAGTACAGTTCTTTTAAAGGGTCGGACATATCTGTTAACCTCTCTCCAAATGGTGCAAAACACACAATTTTGCAAACCTTCCACTCTCCCTCAAAGTGTACATCATCAATTTTCAAATTGCAGGTATGTAAATAAATCATCAAGTTTTATTTAGAATTTTAGGTATTGACATTGAGTTCTTCATATTGATTTCTTTTTTCTATGTGTATTGACGACGTTAAAATATTATGATTGTTTCATCCAGTGTTTAAATAGATTTGTGTTTAATAAAAAAAGTATGCCTTATTGCATAGTATTTACTTGATAAATATACACACAAAACGAAAACGAAATAAAAGTGAATTCCTTGGACACCCCGTAAAATAACTTTGTGAATCCTTTCAAAGTGAGTCTACAACTTCCTTTCTTAGATACTCTGATAAACCCCCGAGAAGGGCATATAAAAGTAGGATGAAGTACACAAAGGATACATGGCAATAGTCTCTGTAAGCCTTTAGCTCCTGCTTTAGCATCACCGACTGTTCTCAAGCACTGTCTCATCTGCCCCTATTTCATCTTCACGTCTGCTTGTGTTTTTCTAAGCTATTTAAATCTTGGACTCCATCACTTCCTATTTACTTGCAATTGTAGGACATAGAAAGATACCTCTGTGTGGATTTTGTTTTTTGTTTTAGTATGGTGTGACCAGGTCATGCCCATTTCCTTACGATGTAAATCCTTCAATTGAATTTTTGTCACGGCAAATAAAGCATGGTAAAAATTAATTATCTGGTATTGAACTTGGTTCTGTAAACTATATTGTTCTCTTAAAATGGACAACACGCTGTGCTGACAGGGAATCTAAAAAATATAAGTTGACACAAAGTACCGCGCCCACAAAAATAGGTAAAATTAAAAGATCTTAGTAATAAATATGTGTTTGTACCAGTTGACAAAGCCTCTAACAACGTTTCTATTATTTGAAAGAAATACTGCATCGATGTCCAACAAAATGAATTATCAAAGTCTAACACTTTCAAACGTAATAATTTTGAAGAAAAATCATTAACCAAACAGCAATTCAACGATACAAAAATGCTCCAAGTTCCACCCAAAGATAACACCTTGCCTACTATGTACTGGGTTCCTAAGCTTCACAAAAATCCCTACAAACATCGTTTTATTTCGGCATCGATAACTGTTCTACCACTAATATATCCATCCATTTAACCAGTGCGTTCACCTGTATTAAAGAGTTAGTTATCAAATACTGTGAAAAACCCTATCAAAACTCTGGTGTAAATTACTTTTGGAGTGTAAAAAATTCCATTGAAGTTTTAGATAAATTACAATCAATAAAAAGACCAGTTTCGTCTATTGACAGTTATGATTTTTCTACACTTTATACAACCCTTCCACATAAATTGATTAAATCAAAATTGGGACAACTGATTAAATGGTCTTTCAAATTTTCTGGTCTACAGTTCATTTCTTGTAATAAAAAGCAAGGATTCTTATCTAATATCATTTACAATAATCATAGTTCCTGGACTTGTGATGACATGATTAAGGCACTGAATTTTTTTTGCTGGACAATATTTTTATTCGTTTTGGCAACATCGTTTATCGACACGTCATTGGAATTCCCATGGGTACAAACTGTGCACCTCTCATTGCAGATCCTTTTCTGTTCTGTTACGAACGGGACTTTATGGAAAAACTACAGAATGTAACCGAACAAAACAGTGATCAACTTATTTCAATTTTCAACGATAACAGCAGGTACATCAACGATATCCTTACTATTGACAATCCCCAGTTTTTAGACTATGTCGACCTCATATACCCGCAAGAACTGAAACTGAATAAAGCAAACGATGATTCTAAATACTGCCCATTTCTTGATCTTAATATCATCATTGACTCTGGCAAAATTAAAACTAAAATTTATGATAAAAGGGATGATTTTGATTTCATTACTAATTTCCCTTTTCTTGATGGCGACGTTCCTGCAGCTCCATCATACGGGGTGTATATATCACAACTTGTACGATTAGCACGCGTCTGTTATACTCTTGACGACTTTAATGAGCGTAACCTTACTTTCACATCCAAACTTTTACAACAAGTTTATAGATTTCATAAATTGATTAACACCTTTAAGAAGTTTTATAGAACAACGGCAGTAGAATACCGAAGGAACAAAGCACAAGATTACACAAATCAAAGTCCAGAGACAAGGCAAAAGCAAGAACACCAAAAGACGGAAGACCAAAGAGACCACATGCCCACAAAACACACGAACGTTACATATACAACACAAAAAACTAAAGCACTAACAGTGTGAACTCTCAATAAACAAGAGTGACATCAGGTGCCCCGGAAGGGTAAGCATGTCCTGCTCTGCACACAGCACCCGTCACACGGTCAGTGAGGTATATGTTTTGAAAGATCTGTTAGGTAACTGATTGGTTATTGTCATTTTCTAACCCTTAGACAAAACCAACTAAAACCATGGTACGTGTAACTTCTCTAACCCTCAAACAGTACCAAGGTGAAATTTTGAAAAGCTTTTGTAGTCATTTTAGTATTTAAACGTGGACAAGGACAGGTCGGTATCACAGACATCACTACCGAAGACAAAACTAAAATTTAACAAGACAACACAAAAAACTAAAGCACTGACAGTGTGAACTCCCATAAAAACCGAGAGCGACATAAGGTGGTCCGGAAGGGTAAGCATATCCTGCTCTGTGCACAGCACCCGTCACACTGCCAGTGGGTCAATCCAGGGTAAAGTCGAAACCGGTAATGTCAAATCAGGGAAGACGCGAATCTTGCTGAAAATGTCAGTTTTTATTTGTGACACTGACATGTCATATCTATCTATGATGTCGTGGTGACTGCCATAGAATTTCTGAAGGGACGAAAGTAACAAAGGCTGAACATATCCCTGACTCAGCAGTTTTTGTGACAGTGCTTTTGCTCTTTCCACAAAGTCACTGTATGTACTGCACGCTCTACAGTAACGAATTAATTGTGAAATATAAACTCCATATGCTGGGGATGCAGGTATATTTCTGCAGAGAAAGGGAAAGTTCACAATTGGAAAGTCAAAATCATCACGTTTGTCATATAATCTAGATTTCAGACGTCCATGTTCGCCAATGTACAACAAAAGGTCAAGGTATGAAGCAGAATCGGGTGTATCGGTTGTCTCTTTAATTTCAAGTTTACTGGGGTAGATACGATGTAAATATTCTTTAAATTTTGGGTTATTAAGAGAAAGTACATCGTCTATATATCTGAAGCTGAAATTAAAAGTCTGGGCTAGCTGTTTTTGTTTCTGTTGTGTCAGCCCTTGTAAAAACTTTGCTTCATACGAAAAAAGGAAAAGGTCAGCTGAAAGTGGCGCACACTTCGGTCCCATAGGAATCCCTATTGTCTGTTGAAAAACACGGCCTCAACATTCAACAAAAATGTTGTCGATCAAAAATTCAAGCATCTTAATCACGTCATTTTCACTGTATTTCTTGTTTGACTCAGTGTGGTATAGAAGAAGTCAGTATAGAAGATATGAAGATTTGATTTCTAAATATGGGGCGACTCGCGAACAGCTTATTACTAAGGGCGTTTCTCACCCTCGATTTTATGGAAATTTTGTTAAAAAATGTCAAAAACTGATAAAAAATCCAGAAAACTGGGACGTAACTTACATTCTTTACGTAATGGGGGATATTGACAGGATATTCTTCAGGATTCCGTTAAATTGGCTTTGGGATCCAATGACCCGAAGATATTACAGGTATACTGGCCTCTCACTGATACTGCCGATGTCTACTGAAATCTATGATAATTCTTTACCAAACTCTTCGGGGAGTTTGATCTTTATTCCGTAGTGCGACAGTGTTTTACCAGCAGACTAGGCTCCTTGAGCTAACCGGCAGTTTAGCGGCGAACACTCCTCGACCAATCTTTCTAAATTACGTTTTGTCCTTTTCTTTCCTTCTCAAGATTGTGGTCTTGGAGTAAGTTGTATACCTGTATTGGGTTTTATTTGTATGTTTTATTATACTATAGGGAAACGGGATAGAGAAAGGGGAGGTTTGGGTACCCATAAATCGGTTTAACCCTACCGCTAGCTCTTGCTAGTGCCGGTACCAAGTCCGGCTATCCCGAGTTCCTATTGTTGTCCATGTTTGTCTTTAGTCATTTAATTGTTTTTTCTCGTGCGGTTCCCTGGTGGATTGTGGCATGTGATTGTGGTTTACGGCCATTGTAGGTGTTTCCTGTTATCTTTCTTATATTAATTCATACAGTAAAGGAAACAAAAGCGTAAGAGGGAAGAACCTATTGAACATCGTTGCAGGTAAATGTTTGATTTGTAAATTTACAAATCTGACATAAAAGACTGCAAAGTAATGTGTCGTCATAATGTGATAATGTCTATTTAGTATTCCAGATAGATCGAGAATACAGAAAAATGGCACATTCCACTTGCACATATTTTGATATACAAATTGGATGTATAATTGACTCAATTAATTTGCCAAATATCCTTTTGTCTGTCTTTTCACTGTTACGTTTTACAAGACATTGTAAGTGTTTCCAATAATTTATTTTTTACAATGTAAATGACTATATAAAATACATGATTAAACTGATTTTCAAAGCCTGAAGGGATATGGAGTACAAAATCCCTATAAATACGTGGTAAGATTAAGCAAATGGAACAACGCTTTGATTGTTGTTCTTCATAATATTGATAACAAAAAACGCATTTGTTTAATAAAAGAGAACCTGTTTTGTGATTTTTAATAGACTAATTCTTTGTCCCGCATTCTTAATGTCGGATTCCGGTGTAAGTGTGAGGTGAAATATCTGTAGTTTTGGAACATACCGAGACAGCATTAGATTTCACAATACACAGAGACTCGACTTTGATCATGTAGGGGAACAACAATTATCAATATAAGTCTAAGTCTTTTTAATATTAAATATTAAATTTGTGTTGAATCCAGTGGGATTCGAACCCCTTCTGTCAAGATTGTAAGGGTTAAAAGTCTGCCACGCTACCACTGGACCACGGTCGACATGTAATAATTTTGGTTAATTAATATACTTAAGTGTCACATAAAATACATTAGTAGTTCGTTCTATTTTACATCCCTTTGATCTCCCACAGAGATAGCGTGGGCAGTGTAATCTGTCTGCAATATCTGTGTATTCGAAGAAGAGCCAAATCCCTCGGTGGGAAGGCAATCTCGATATTCATTTCTCTAATTCTAACCCCGTTGGGTTCCTACTATAGACCGCTATATATATATATATATATATATATATATATATGTGTGTGTGTGTGTGTGTGATGCACTGCTGAATAGGTGCAATCAGGGCATCATGAACATCAAACCATTTACTGTCATTCTATTGAAAATGTATCTCCGTGCAGTTGTTAGTAACAGGAAATGACTTATAAAATGTTAAAGCCTTATTCGGCCTTGTAGGTGATATGATTATAACCGTAATTTGTCATGGTATTTCACTGACTGTCACTTACAGTCACTTCCAAAAAATTATGCTTGTATTTTTTTTTCTTCGAATTCCTCTGAGTTCATTTCAATGTTTTTGGCCATTTGTCCAAAAGTCTGCAATTTTGATCACATACAAAAAAAGTATGATTGAAAACTTTACTCACCCCACCTATATCAGTATAGTCAGAAAAATACCATTATTAGTACAGTTATAGCCACATCAAGTACACGGCCGAAATGGCTTTAAATTTGGTCTATTTAATTATTGAGTTCAATATATAATATTATCATATAAATTAATGGGCATAATGTATAAATCGTGTACAGTAATGGACATTAATTCATATATCACGTAGATTAATGAACAAAATACATCATGTCAAACAATGGGCATTAATATATGAATCATTTTAGTTAATGGGCATCAATTTATACACCATTCAGTGTAATGGGCATTAATATATGAATTATGTCAAGTAATGGGCATTAATATAAAAAATTATTTAATAAACGGACATTAATTTATTTGTTTTACTAAATAACAATCATCAAAATATAATCAGTTAATATAATGATCATTGAATTGACTTCGATTTGATTTAATGGCCATTAGTTTGATATGTGTGTTTGTTTTCATGGCTATTACCTTTTCTACAGTAAAGAATATCGAGTATTATTTATTGCCAATTAATCTAAGGAAAAGAAAAATCATTGAATCAATTCTATGATTAATTAATGGTATTAATTTTTATTCTATTGGCGTGTTACTCTTTCAATAAAAAATCTAACAACTTAAAATTATTCAGGCTCCATTCCGGCACTCTGATGATGTCCTAGGTTTTATATTTGGCTTCCTGTTTCGATGTTTTTTTTTTCGAAAATGTTCTTCTTTTTGGACTTCTTTTCAATTATGGGTCTCAATATTATCAGATTTAAATGCTGCTTAGGAGGAGCTATTTCTTAAAACACCTGTACATCATAACGAATTTTGCAACTCAGGTGCATATTAACTAACTGTTAACATGTTGCAATTATCAATAGCAAGTTTATTTGTCAATCACCTTATCACAACGATTGCAAGAATACAGGTGATGTCATGTACAATTTCATTATAGTACAATTATAGTACAATTCATAATAGTACAGACATGTCTAGTAAAATACAAATTTGATAACACTTTCGTAGAGATAGTATTAGTTCGAAATATTTATTTTGAAATGTTTAGACTAGTAAAGTATCTACCCTATATTCCAGTTCAAATCGTGTTCGTTTCAGATAGTAAGGTGCTTAAGTGAATACATAAGTTTTAAGGCATACAGATTTTGGTTGTCAACGTCATAAATTGCAAACCTTACCTTGCAACTTAGATGTAATTTTCAATTAGCAGATGATCTGAATGAAATTATTTGGAGTCATTTTTGGTCTTTGAAATGTAGAATGCACTCAAAATAGCCGAAAATACAATAACTTGTCACAGCATTATTGCAACGATGAATGAATAACAACCCTGAACGAAAATTTGAACTTGGACTCTAGTAAAAGCAAGCAATGGGGTTAAATCAGCTTATTTATTTTAAAAAAAACCTCTCCATCTTCACATACTTAATTTATTTTCTGTTTTTTGTTATTATTATTTTCAGGCTTTTTTTTTTTTGTTTTGTTTTTGTTTTGTTTTGTTTTGTTTTGTTTTTTTTTTTTCTAAAAAGTCATCTGAGCAAGGATTCACCGTATGATGGCAAAATATGACACATTACAAATGGGAGAGTCAAAGTAGAATAAAGGTAAAAACTAGAAAAAATTAATTAACTATTTAGATAATGCGATTCAGTAAAGCATTGCCAGTAAATGTAGAATGTGTTGTTACTTATTATTGTTGAATTTATTGTTTGTTTTAATGTATATATTTATTTGAATTTCAGGTGAGACAGGAGGAACCATTAATGCTTTGCTAAATAAACTTATTTTGAGATGCAGATGCATGTTAGTGTACTGCCTTTGATTTCAACTAGAAGCAAGAAGTTTCAGCATAGCATGCTAACCTCACTAAATGGATAAACATGCTGAAACATTTGACTACATTTTGACATAGTTGGCCTTGTCGACTTTCGGGGACAATTTCCCTTTGAATCAAAAGCTAACTCCAGTCGTCAGATAATACAGGTTCCTGTAGTTTTTAGATATATGAGCTTTATTAATTTCCTTTCATATATCTGATTATTATTATTATTATGAAATATTGTAGAAAAAGAAATAAAAAAGAAAGAAAAAAAACGAAATAAATGAAAAAAAAAAACATGTATAAACAACGCAAAATTCGTTTGAACGGTCTAACAGCTCCTGCTCTAGACTTGTGTTTTAATGTATTTGTTAAATGTTGTGTAAATCACGCAGAACATGTTATATTTATCATACAAACAATTCAACACAGTTTGATTTAATAACGTATTTAGCAGAATTAACCACTGCCTCTGCTTTTAGATGATGGGCCGTAAACATTCTAATTCGAGATGTCATTTTCGAAATAAATGCCGAATAAAGACCAACATTTTTCGCATTATCTGTTATCTGGTATCAATTTACCTGTCATTTAAACTTGTGTTGAAGATATATTCTCTTGTGAACGAAAGTAGTGATTTCAAATTTGATCTACAGTGTCAGGGTTGTTTCAAGCAAAACTTTAAGATTCTTATAAATAACAGAAATGTATGCAAAGACATTTACACAGTAAGAAACATATCTATCCTGTTTCTTATTCTTTCATCACCAGAAAATAGTATCGCCAGAGATACTTTACGAGAAACGTGGCTTGGATATACATCAAGAAACACTGGATATTCACGGTATGTTTTCTTAATAGGAAGATTAGAAAATGACACAGAACGAACTAAGTTACAAGAAGAGAACAATCGATTTCAAGATATAATTCAGTTTGACTTTTTTGACTCATATAGAAATCTAACATTTAAAACAGTAATGGGATTAAAATGGGCAGTGACGTTTTGCAGTGATGTGAAATATGTCTTCAAAACAGACGATGATGTTTACATTAATATTCCAAATCTATTCAAATCAATAACACAAAACTACGTTGTTTTAAAATCAGCCTTAGGTGGACTATGCGAGAAAAAAGCTTTACGAAATATGGAGCCTTCCTCGAAATGGTTTGTGTCGCGATTGGAATATCCATATGACTATTACCCCGGATTTTGTCATGGTCCTGGCTATATCACGAGTATGGAAGTTGTACAAAAAATCGTTTGGATATCTAAAGACATTTCGTTTTTCCCTCTTGAAGACGTCTACGTAGGTTTTTGTATATACGATTTGAATTATACTGTTCATAATATAAAAGGATTTTTTGGAACATACGAAATAAGCCACACGTCATGTAATTTCCATCAGCCCGATTTCATAATGTGCCATAATGTTTCATTACCTGTTATGGAACATATATGGAGAACGCCTTGTGTTTCTAGCGATGGTTGGCAAATACAAAAATTAATTCTTTGGATAATTAGTTTATTTTGTTAACAAGACACAAGAATTATCACATCCAGTCAGTATTTTTTAAAGAGCTAGGTTAAATTGTGAATTAGCAAAATCAAAGCTCTCTCTTTTCTAAATATTTTTTAAATGTTCAGAAATTTTATTGCTGAATTAATAATTTCGATTTCTTGTGCTTGGTATTGATCAGTAACTTCGGTATTTAGTTATTTCATGTAATAAAAGTGATTTATAATTCAATCGTTTTCAAGACAATCTAAAAATGATTCTTTTTATCGCGGAAACCGGAGTGATGGTAGCAAAAGAGATTATTAAGCTAATTGAAGCTTTAAATTTTGAAATTCACGACAAAAATCCTGTAAAACACTCCATTTCAAAAGAAGAGTTACATATATCAGGGTAAATCGAATGACGACCGAGTTCCTATCGTTGTTTACGTTTGTCTTGTGGCTTGTTTGTGTTTTTCCTGTGTAGTTCCCTAGCAGATTGTGACATGTAATTATAATTTTCAGCCATTGTACAGCGATGGAAACGTTCAACATTCCCTACCACACCCACACGATTCACACGATGAAGGCATACGGTTCACACGTTGAGCGCAAACGATTCGCACGATGAATGATACAGAAAGTTCTCAATCGTGTATCGTGTATCGTGTACCGTGTAACGTGCACCGTGTCGGCTAAATAATCTTATATATTTTCATGAAACGAACTCGAAATGAAAAATATCAGCGTGCAACAAAAGTCGAGATATTCTAAATTTCACAGCATAAATAAAATGGTGATTTACAATGTGATACATAATATTAAAATAAACCAATGTTAATTTTGACAAAAAAAAATACTAGTAGTCGGTTTCCCATATGAAATAGCGTGTTACAAACTTTCTCCCGGGAACTGTCTCCACTTTTGCCGGAACAATATCAGAGTAGGGTGGACAAAAGCGTAAAATGTTGTAATTTTGTCAGAAAAATAAATAAATTTAATAAACAACGTTTAATCAAAAAATAATTTAGGTCAAATTAGAAAGTCCTGATGTATACCCACTGTGTATATACCCTGGGACTAACACATTTAACTATTAAATTAAATTTACACATACTAAAATTTTCTTATAATTTCGGCATAAATATATAAGAAAGGGCACATTTTCTCGATTCTATTTTATACCAGTGTCCACAATGCTAAAACTTGCTATAATTTAACCATAAATATAAAAGAAAGGGCACATTTTTGCTCTGTTTTATATTATACCGGTGTGTGCAATACTATAACTTGATCGAATAAACCATAAATATAAAAGAAAGGGCACTTTTTCTCTATTTCATATTATACCGGTGTCGGACATACTAAAACTGGATAGAATTTAACCATAAATATAAAAGAAAGGGCACTTTTTCTCTATTTTATATTATACCGGTGTCTGCAATACTAAAACTGGATAGAATTTAACCAAAAATATAAAATATAGGGCACTTTTTTTCTATTTTATATCATACCGGTGTCCGCAATACTATAACTTGATATCATTTAACCATTAATATAAAAGATAGTGCACATTTTTTCTCTATTTCATATTTTACCGGTGTCCGCAATACTAAAACTAGATAGAATTTAACCATATATATAAAAGATAGCGCACTTTTTCTCTATTTTATATTATACCGGTGTCCGCAATACTAAAACATGAAATAATGTAACCATAAATATAAAAGATAGGGCATTTTTTCTCTATTTCATTTTATACCGGTGTCAGCAATACTATAACTTGATAGAATTTAACCATAAATATAAAATATAGGGCACTTCTTCTCAATTTTGTATTGTACGGGTGTCCGCAATGCTACAACTTGAAAGAATTTAATCATAGATATAAAAGATAGGACCTTTTTTCTCTATTTTATATTATACCCGTGTCCGCAATACTATAACTTTATAGAATTTAACCATAAATATAAAAGATAGGGCATTTTTCTCTATTTTATATTATACCGGTTTCTGCAATACTATAACTTGATAGAATATAACCATAAACATAAAAATAGGGCATTTTTTCTCTTTTTGATATTATATTGATGTCCACAATACTAAAACTTGATAGAATTTAACCATAATTTTAAAAAATAGGGCACTTTTTCTCTATTTCATATTATACCGGTGTCCGCAATAATACAACCTGATAGAATTTAACCATAAATATAAAAGATAGGGAACTTTTTCTCTATTTTATATTATACCGCTGTCCGCAATACTATAACTGGATAGAATTTAACCATAAATATAAGATAGGGCATTTTTTGTGCTATTTTATATTATACCGGTGTCCGCAATACTTAAACTTGATATAATTTAACCATAAATATAAAAGATAGGGCATTTTTCTCTTGTTTATATTATACCGGTGTCCGCAATACTATAACTTGATAGAATTTAACCATAAATATAAAAGATAGGGCACTTTTTCTCTATTTCATATTATACCAGTGTCAGCAATACTCAATCATGATATAATTTAACCATAAATATAAAAGACGGGACACTTTTTGTCTATTTTATATTATACTGGTGTCCGCAATACCATAACTTGATATAATTTAACCATAAAGTTAAAAGATAGGGTATTTTTTCTCTATTTCATCTTTTACCGATGTCCGCAATACTAAAAGTTGATACAATTTAACCATAAATATAAAGGATAGGGCACTTTTTCTCTATTTTACATTATACTGGTGTCTGCAATACTATAACTTGATAGAATTTAACCATAAATATAAAAGATAGGGCGCTTTTATTCTATTTTATTTTATACCGTTGTCCGCGATACCATCACTTGATAGAATTTAACCATAATATAAAAGATAGGACACTTTTCTCTATTTTACATTATGGTTCTATTTTATATTATTCCGGTGTCTGCAATACTAAAACGTCATATAATTTAACCATAAATATAAAGGAAGGGGCAGTTTTTCTCTATTTTATTATATACCGGTGTCTGCAAGACTAAAACTTCCTATGATTTCACCATAGATATAATAAGTTAATCTGATTATACTTTTATTGTTCTACTCTATTGAACAGGTTGATATAGCATTAAATGAAGTTGATTATAAAGGTTTACGTTCCTAAACAACAACACCAGACGTGATACTTAATCTATTAATATTTTTTTTTCTTCTTGTAAAATCGGCGGTTGTAAAAAAAGGTGTATTTCGAGTTGAAAAAAATAATAATAAATAAACTAGATGCTGCTGGAAACGACAGCTATCCCCGCACTCCCTTTTTGACACAGAAAACAGTTTTTATACACCCTTGGCATATTTTTTTTCATTATTTTTTAAATCTACCTATTGATAGTCATTATTGTTACTAAAAGAATTCTAGGATATATGGTTGCTAAGTAGAATTCCAAAAAATAAGTGGTATTTGAGACTTTCAGGAAATTTACCAAACTTGGAATCAAATACTTTTGAAATCCAATTGATGAAAATGTTCGTCCTAAACTACACAAATATTTTAAATAAGGTTGCTAGATAGAATTCCAATAAATAAGTGGTCTTTGAGACTTTCAGGAAATGAACCAAAATTGGAACCGCCTTTCAGAATCCTAAGTTATCAGAATTTTGTTTTTTACCATAAACCTGTCAGAATATAAGATAATATACCAAAATTAAAACAAAAAATATGTGTCTTTGACATTTTCAGGAAATGTACCAAAGTTGGAACCGGAACCAAAATTCCAAAAGCTTATTGCAAATCTATAGACTATATGCAACAATTCTGCATAAAGATTTGATCCCTAAATCCAACTAGATGTTGTCGGAAACGACAGCTATCCCCGCACTCCCTGTTTGATACAGAAAACAGTTGTTATAACCCCTAGGCATATTTTTTTCATTATTTTTTAAATCTACCTATTGATAGTCATTTTTGCTATTAAAGGAATTTTAGGATATATGGTTGCTAAGTAGAATTCAAAAAAAAATAAGTAGTCTTTGAGACTTTCAGGAAATTTACCAAGATTGGAATAAATATTTTTGAAATCCAGTTGATGAAAATGTCTGTCATTAAGTAAATAAACAATTTAAGTGTGGTTGCTAGGTGGAATTCAAAAAAAAAAAATAAGTGGTCTTTGAGACTTTCAGGAAATTTACCAAAATTGAAATCAAATATTTTTGAAATCCAATTTATGAAAATTTTCTTCCTAAACTACACAAACATTTTAAGAATGGTTGCTAGGTAGAATTCCAAAAAATAAGTGGTCTTTTAGACTTTCAGGAAATTTACCAAAATTGGAATCAAATATTTTTGAAATCCAATTTGTGAAAATGTTCGTCCAAAACTACAAAAACATTTTAAGTGTGGTTGCTAGGTAGAATTCCAAAACATGAGTGGTATTTGAGACTTTCAGGAAATTTACCAAAATTGGAATCAAATATTTTTGAAATCCAATTAATTAAAATGTTAGTCATAAACTACACAAACATTTTAAGTATGTTTGTTAGGTAGAATTCCAAAAAATAAGTGGTCTTTGAGACTTTCAGGAAACTTACCAAAATTGGAATCAAATATTTTTGAAATCCAATTGATGAAAATGTTCCAAAACTACACAAACATTTTAAATACGGTTGCTAGGTAGAATTCCAAAAAAAATAAGTCGTCTTTGAGACTTTCAGGAAATTTACCAAAATTGGAACCGCCTTTCAGAATTCTAAGTTATCAGAATTTTGTTTCTTACCAAACACTTGTCAGAATATAAGATAATATGCCAAAATAAATAAAAAAAAAATATGTGTCTATGACATTTTCAGGAAATTTACCAAAGTTGGAACCGGAACCAAAATTCCAAAAGCTTATTGCAAATCTATAGACTATATGCAACAATTCTGCATTAAGATTTGATCCCTAAATCCAAAAATGTAGGAAGACTTTGCGTCACATGCCACATGTATCTAATCCATATCTTTGGGTCTTTGTTAAAATTGACATCATGGGGCCTCTTGTTTGCACCAAGACCAATATTAAAAATCCGAAAGCTTATTGCGCATCTACAGATTATATGCAACAATTCTATAACAAAATTAATCCCTAAATCCATAAATGTAGGAGGAGTTTGAGTCACAAGAAAAGTGTGACGGACGGACGGACGGAGGATATAACATTATCCCCGAACTTTCTTCGAAAGTGCGGGGATAACAACAAAAAACTGGTAAACCTATCTATAAAATGTGGAATTTAAATGAAACAAGTAAATGCGTGCTACACGATACACGCAGTGAACGTTACACGTTACACGAATCACGATTCACGATGAGCGCACACGATTTACACGATGAATGCAAACGATCTACAAGATGAACGCACACCATTCACACGTTGAGCGCTATTTTGGGAATGTTGAACGTTTCCATCGCTGTAGGTGTTTCCTGTTGTCCCTTTTATTTCATGTATCATAGGAAGTTACTAAAATAACCTTGTCGAAAATTTCTAGAAATCGTGTGATTTCTTTTTATTTGAATATCCAGTGTATTGTGAAAAACAGTGTGCTAATGTAGAGTGACACATTTTGGTAAATTTCTTACTTAAAAGGTACCATTATGCGCGAAAATGACAAACCAACATACTTTTACATTCACAAAAATTATAAGATTTTTTGTTTTTCGTTCAAAGAAGTATTTTAGCTGTATCAATATCAGTAAAATAGCATACCTTAGTAATAAATGAGTACTACTTTGATGGTATAAGGGAAAGTCAAAAGGAGGGAAAAATGTGCCTTCCAAGAGACAAAGTGATGAAGCAGGTTTGATCTAAAAATTAAGTCATGCCGGTAACCTTTGAGGAATGTTGTTTTCAAGAAGCATTTTCCCATAAATAATCAAAGACTTGAAATGCATCTAATCTGAAGCAAAAAAAAAAAAAAAAAAAAAAAAAAAAAAAAAAAAAAAAAAAACCATTAATTACGAATTTAACATCCTGCGAAACAAGTATTTTATTATTAGACACAATGACGGATCTAGCCTTCTTAAATTGGGTTCTAGATAAAGTTGGGAAGGTTCCGTATTCTTTAGGCAAGTTAATTATCTATTTGTTCGTGTACCTATAGTGGAAGTATTTTTTTAGATTTCTAAACTTTGCTATAGCTTGTGTTGAGTTTAATTATAGCTGTTAATTTGTCCAAGATAATTCTTCCTGGGTGGGAGGAAGGTAACTTTAAACATTTTTGAATATTTTTGATGAAGTCTTGTTGGCATCAATAATTAGTAGAAAAATACTGCATAGATTTTTGCGAGATGTTTTTCTCATCTTTCTTTTTGGGACTCTTTCGGTCAGCTACTTTTGTTTTGATTTGCGAAAAGTAATAATTTTGAATTCATTTCTATCCATGGACCAGATAAGGTATACATGATGATTAGAAGTACCTCCCGCTGGTCCTAACCGAGTTTGCCGCTTAATTTAATCTTTGTCTTAATGCTGCACGAATGTTAAAAAAAACTTGAAGTGGTGCCATCAAAAATGATGGCAGTCCCCGCACTTCCCTGTTTGACTCAGAAAACAGAGTTCCACTGACAAGCTCACATGTGTCAAAATAGACATCTTAGGCCTCTTGTTGGTACCAAGACCACTGTCAAAAATCTGAAAGCTTATTGCACATCTGCAGACTACGTGTTACAAATCTGTTACAAAATTAAATCCAGATATCCAAAATGTAGGAGGGGTTCCCCTGGCAAGCTCACATGTGTCAAGATTGTCATCATTGGGATTCTTGTTTACACCAAGACGAATAACAAAAATCCGAAAGCTTATTGCACATCTGCAGACTATATGCAACAATTCTATAACAAAATAAAATCCATAAATTCAAAAATGTAGGAGTTCCAGTGAAAAGCTCACATGTGTCAAAACCGACATTTTGGGGCGTCTTGTTCCCACCAAGACCAATATCAAAAACCCGAAAGCTTACTGCGTATCTGCAGACTATATGCAACAATTCTACAACAAAATTAAATCCATAAATTCAAAAATGTATGAGGAGTTCCACTGACAAGCTCACAAGTGTCAAAATCGACATCTTGGGGCCTCTTGTTTGCACCAAGAACAATATAAAAAATCCAAAAGATTATTCCACATCTGCAGACTATATGCCACAATTTTATAACAAAATTAAATCCATAAATCCAAAAATGAGGAAGGAGTTCCACTGACATCTTACGGACAGACGGACAGATGGACTGGACTAAAATAATATCCCCGCATTTTCTTCATAAAAGTGCGGGATAAAAAGTTTCTAACTAACAATGTTTCGGATATTATCAAATTACGATTAAAATTATGCAAAAAGTCTATTCGATTCAGTTGTACCATTTTAAGGATTGTTTTCTATGATGGTGTAGAATATATTTATGTTTAAAAAGGAAACAATACCATATAAACAATCAATATCATAATATGTATGCAACAGAATGTCCAACCACGATAGTAATTGTTATAACAGCTTTGTTCTGCTCTGTACATAATGAAGGATCCTATTCGCAAATGCTTTGTGATAATAGGTAAAGTTATGTCGAGATAGTTATTTTTAATCTTGTTATTTACATTTATTGGATATCTCTTATATAACCTAAATTTTTTTCAATTTTAGAAAAAGGCTTTCGATGCCTCCTTAAATAAGCAATCTGCAAAACATAGAGCGGCACTACACACATATAATAATAATAATCCTCTAAGGGGCCCGACAAACCTGGACAACTTACTGAAAATTCTAGATGAGCATTATTTTGCTTATACGAGCACTTAAAAATTAATTATATATTCGTCTTAGGTAAGGGCTAACAGAGCGCCAGAAGTGAAAAGTGATTAACGGATACACCATTACTCTGCGCAACTTGTATGCTAATGTAAGACAATCAAAGTTAAAACATCGCAAACTTCCCTTATTTGAATAAACAATCATATGAATTTGGATACTGCATATATCAATTTCAACGAATTATGTCTCATCAGTGCAGTTCATATCACAACCTTTTATAAAATAGTGATGGAAATTTAACGTCTTAACACACCAAGTGATCAAGCGAAAATGACAGAGGAATGGTGTATCCGTTAATCACTTCACGTGATATATATGCACTTCTTTTCATTTGTTATTAAATTTCCATGAAACAAGAAGTTTCTTCTGATAACCTTCCTGTATTATAAAATACAACAATTTTAGTTTATTTAAATTAATTTGTAATCCAATTTTTTTTTACCATAAACTGATAATTTATTCAGACATTCCTGTAGTCCTTCGGTTTTTTTAGAAACCAATATAAGGTCATCTGTATATGGTTTATTTATATGATTTATATTCAATATAGGAATGAAACCGAGGAGCATAGTATATGAACATTACATATGCGATGTAAAATGGTCATAGAGAGGTTTATATTATAATAGATTCCCACTTAATATTTCCCATTTTATCCACTGCCTTCCTTCCTAACCCGAATGCTTATACAAATCATGAAGTTTTTTTGACTGACATTTTTACAAATAATCATTAAATTTATAAGACAGCACTGGGGTGTGTGAAAGTAGAAGAAAATGTTTTTTTTTTTTTTTTACATTTTTCAGAACTTGGATATAGTATATATATTGAACATGAGCATCAAATTGGGCATTACAACTGCAAAACTCCTGTATGAATTTTTAATTAATAAAACGCTACAACTCCTACAAAGTCATACAATACAGGACACTTATAGAGCAACGTTGCACCTTTATTTTGATAGCCTTTAATTAAGTTATAAAAAACTAGTAAAATATCTTAGGAGTTCACACTGCAAGAGCTTTAAAGTTAAAAAAAAAACAAAAAGAAACTTTTCATGTTCATTGATAACAAGGCATATTCCTAGTGAAGTATATTCATAGTCTAAAATTACCCTCATTTTTGTAATGTTATGCACAAGTTATTAGTTCAAAAGATATATTTTATTGACATGTATGCACATACAAAGCAAATTTACAAAACTAGCATATGCATGATACTTTCAAACTATAGAAATAATGTCTTTCTTATCTAATTTTGCTTACATTATACCACAACATGTTTGTTAACCATTGGCATCGAAACCTATTTGTTAGGTGTATAACCGCAAAAATACAGGGATTAAGTAGCAAAATGCAAATGGAATATACTATAGAATGTTAATAAAGCAACACTTGCTATTATGATTTTTGAATGTAATAGTTTGCATGTATAACTTACAAGAAGTGTTAAGTAACTAGCAAATGCGAATGCACGTTTCATCTGTTTATATATATATATATATATATATATA
>MJUU01052240.1:175551-244514 GCA_002080025.1 Modiolus philippinarum
TTTTTTGTTATGCAGTTTATTAGGTTTTTAGCAATTCTTCATATCCCACAGACAAATTGACTAAACTGCATAAATGGCCAAATATGGCACTTTGGCAGCTTCAAAAAATCGACACGAAGGTCCAGAATATGTGCTGCAATTAAAGAAAAGGTACACATGAAAATAGTACCCGATGGGTCAACATGACAAACTTAGGATTGTAGCTATATATAGACAATGGACTGCTAGATTAAAATGCTGTTATCATTACGCTTTATGGAATGAAAACTTAGACATAAGGAATCTTTGGACAAAACTACTCCCTAGCTGTACTTGATATCACAACTTCAGGAATGACTTTTTTAAAGTAATTATTAAATGGTTTATTATGTATTGTAAAAATCATTATTTATATGTACAATGAAACCTATCATATTCATTATTTGCGCAAAAATTCAAAATTTCGAACAATATCTGTATGTGTTTGTAAATAAATAATTATTTCTGTTATTTCAATACTTTTTTAATGTCTCTTCTCGTTTCATTGTATTTGCAGTAATTTAAATTTATGGTTTTCTATCTTTGAAAAATGTATTAGAATTATAAAACATTGCATTATAAGATGCTAATACAACTTTAGAATCTTAATAAAGACAATTAGAATTACAATACATCAGCTCTGTGTTTTTATTTGTTTTTATTCATCCTTAAAGATACTATAGAACATTATTCAAAATGACCCTATTGAACCATGATTATCTCTAGCCTATAAGTTGGAATTGCCTTAAGTTTCTTGAAAGACAAAAATCAACATAGTATTGGTGCAACTAATGTTCATAAATGCAGAATCAACACATAGAGATCACTATTGGCTGTGTGGTGTACAAGAGCATCGCGTAATGCAACACAGGTATTTGTTCTCTATCAGATTTTACACGTTTTTCGGTTTCTTGACAGTAACTTCGGCATCTTGTTATTTTAAAAATATTTTTACGTGTACAGTGCTTGTACAGTAAAACATAACCAATCACACCACTATACCATACACCATACACCATGCACCATTACACCATATACCATGAACCATTACACCATATACCATACACCATTATACCATACACCATTGCACCATATACCTTACACCATACACCATGCACCATGCACCATACACCATATACCATGTACCAAACACCATACACCATGCACCATACACTATACCGGGCACTAAACACTATGTCCAGTACAATGTATTTGCATTTTGGCTTTTATTTCATAGTGGCCGGTGCATACAACAAATGAATTTTATCTTTTTGTAGGACAAAATGTTACAATCGTGTAAATAAAATAAAGGGTGATACAGATTTTCGTTTGCCGTATTTTATTTCGCGTGTTGCTTTTTCTCGCTTTTAAAATGTCATTTTTGCCCTCATCTTATTTATTAAGTATTTCATTTATATCTTTCGATTATCGAGCGTACATTAACATATCATTATGAAGGCGGCAAAGGCTTAGGGTTATCATCGTACAGCGTCCATAATCTTTTTTCGTACACCAAACACGATCTTATTTCACGTCAAATGTACATTGTACACGAGAATTTCGATATTTCTTCCATCAAACAGAACCTATTTCTATTTTTTAATACACCGTACAATGACCCATTCCTTCAAAACCCCCATTAATCATATAAATAGAGAATTGGAGTACTAGGTGGCATTTGCACCATTACGCATACTATCTATGTCCCTATTGTAGCATATTTTCAGTAAATTTGTACTAAATTTGAGTACTAAATGGTTTTAACATGATATCGTATAATATTGATATCACTGTTGTTGCATATTTTCAGTAAATTTGTACCAAATTTGAGTACAAGATGGCATGTACATCATATCACATACTATCGATATCCCTATCGTTGCTTATTTTCAATATACTTGTACCAAATTTGAGTATCAGATGGAATTTACTTCATATCCATAATATCGATATCCCTTTTGTTGCATATTTTCAATAAATTTGTACTAAATTTGAGTACTAATTGGCATTTACACCATATCGCATACTATCGATATCCCTATCGTTGCATGTTTTCAGTATATTTGTACCAAATTTGAGTATCAGATGGAATTTATATCATAACGCATACTATCGATATCACTTCTGCTGCATATTTTCAGTAAATTTGTACCAAATTTGAGTATTACATGGCATTTACACCATATCGCATACTTTCGAAATCCCTATTGTTTCATGTTTTCAGTATATTTGTACCAAATTAGAGTACTAAATGGCATTTACACCTTATTGGATACTATCTCTATCCCTATCGTTGCATATTTTCAGTAAATTTGTGCCAAATTTGACTATTAGATGGCATTTACACCATATCGTTTTATATCGATATACCTATTGTTGCATATTTTCAGTAAAATTGTACCAAATTTGAGCATTATATGGCATTTACACCATATCGCATACTATCAATATCCCTATTATTGCATATTTTCAGTAAATTTGTACCAAATTTGAGTATTAGATGGCATTTACACCATATCCCATACTATCGATATCCCTATTGTTGCATATTATCAGTATATTTGTACCAAATTTGAGTACTAGATGACACTTACATCATATTGCATATTATCGATATTCCTATTGTTGCATGTTTTCAGTAAATTTGTACCAAATTTGAGTATTACATGGCATTTACAGCATATCGCATACTTTCGATATCCCTACTGTTGCATGTTTTCAGTATATTTGTACCAAATTTGAGTACTAGATGACATTTACCTCATATTGCATACTATCAATATCCCTATTGTTGCATATTTTCAGTAAATTTGTACCAAATTTGAGTACCAGATGGCATGTACATCAAATCGCATACTATCGATATCCCTATTGTTGCATATTTTCAGTATATTTTCATCATATTTTCATCAGGTTCCTTCGGTATTCTAATGGTGTTGTTCAGTAAATTTGTACTAAATTTGAGTACTAATTGGCATTTACACCATTTCGCATACTACCAATATCATTATTGTTGCATGTTTTCAGTATATTTGTACCAAATTTGAGTTCTAGATGGAATTTATATCATATCGCATACTATTGATGTCTCTATTGCTGCATATTTTCAGTAAATCTGTACCAAATTTAAGTATTAGATGGCATTTTCACCATATCGCATACTATCGATATACCTATTGTTGCATATTTTCAGTAAACTAGTACCAAATTTGAGTCCTAGATGACATGTACATCATATTGCGTACTATCTATATCCATATTTTTGCATATTTCCAGTAATTTTTTATCAAATATGAGTACTGGATGGCATTTACACCATATCGCATACTATTGATATCCCTCTTGTTGCAGGTTTTCAGTATATTTGTACCAAATTTGAGTATTAGAGGGAATTTACATCATTTCGAATAATATCGATAACCCTGTTCTTGCATATTTGCAGTAAATGTGTACCAAATTTGAGTACTAGATGGAATTTATATCAAATCGCATACTGTCGATATCCCTATTGCTGCATATTTTTAGTAAATCTGTACCAAATTTAAGTATTAGATGGCATTTTACCATATCGCATACTATCGATATCCCTATTGTTGCATGTTTTCAGTATATTTGTACCAAATTTGAGTACTAGATGACATTTACATCATATTACATACTATCAATATCCCTATTGTTGCATATTTTCAGTAAATTTGCACCAAATTTGAGTACTAGATGGCATGTAATCATATCGCATACTATCGATATCCCTATTGTTGAATATTTTCAGTATATTTGTACCAAATTTGAGTATCAGATGGAATTTACATCATATCGCATAATATCAATATCGTTATTGTTGCATATTTTCAGTAAATTTGCACCAAATTTGAGTACTAGATGGCATGTAATCATATCGCGTACTATCGATTTGCCTATTGTTGCATATTTTCAGTATATTTGTACTAAATTTGAGCACTAGATGGAATTTATATCATATCGCATGCTATCTATATCCCAATTGCGGCATATTTTCAGTAAATATGTACCAAATTTGAGTATAAGATGGCATTTACACCATATCACATACTATCGATATCCCTATTGTTGCATGTTTTCAGCATGTTCAATATATTTGTACCAAATTTGAGTACTAGATGGCATTTACACCATATCACATACTATTGATATCCCTATTGTTGCATATTTTAAGTTAATTTGTACCAAATTTGAGTACTAATTGGCATTTACACCATATCGCATACTATCGATATCCCTATTGTTGCATGTTTTCAGTATATTTGTACCAAATTTGAGTACTAGATGGAATTTATATCATATCACATACTATCGATATCCCTATTGTTGCATATTTTCATTAAATTTGTACCAAAGTTGACCATTAGATGGCCTTTACACCATATCGCATAGTATCAATATCAATATTGTTGCATATTTCCAGTAAATTTGTACCAAATTAGAGTACTAGATTGCATTTACACCATATCGCATGGCATCTCTATCTATATTGTTGCATATTTTCAGTAAATTTGTACTAAATTTGAGTATGAGATGGCAATTATACCATGTACTATACTATTGATAGCCTTATTGTTGCATCTGTTTAGGAAAATTGTACCACATTAAAGTCACAGCAGCTAGATAGTATTCTGACAAAATGGCATATACTATGCATACACCATATATGTTGTAATGTGTGCCAAATTTGAGTTTTAGTTGACATTTGCAGCAAATCGTACTAAATATGAGTGTTTGTAAATTTCTTGCATGTTTTAGGGAACATTATGCCAATGGGAAAATATCATTTTGCGCACTGTGGACATCAATACGTCGATCATATGATAATATTTTCTTGCAAGTTTTCGGGATTGTAAAATTGCTGAAAAAAATATTACTTTTGTCAAGTTTATGGCAAAATTTATTAAAAAAATATATCATGAACCAGCGCGATCTTCGCGAACATAATTTGATTGTCCATCGGGTTTCGGCGGAAAATTCAAAAAACGTTAAAATACAAATTGAAAAGATATGTTTTTGCGGTTTTATATTCACATCTTCGGTTTTATAGTCAAAACATAAAAAATATGCGCTTTTTGTCACTACATGTTTTTTTTGCGTTTCTTTTGGCTAATAATTATTATTTTATGGTTGTGGACAATTGCCACCTGATGGCGCATAAAAAGCACGATTAATTTTCTTTATCATTGCTTTATAAGGTTAACATATTTTTGAAAATGTATTTTATATTAACTTCGATTGCGCCGGTCCCGTTCATTGTCTCTCGTTCACATCGCGTCGCTCGATCGTGTATCTGTTGTATGGTCCAGAGTTACCGAATACAGAGTATGGGTTATGGTGCATGGTGTATGGTTCATAGTGTATGGTGTATGGTTCATAGTGTATGGTGTACGGTTCATGGTGTATGGTGTATGGTTCACGTTGCAACACCATACACCATTACACCATACACCATGAACCATTGAACCATACACCATGCACCATTGAACCATACACCATTACACCATACACCATACAACATAAAATGGTTATGTTTTACCCTACAAGTACTGTACCTGCCTATATGTATCTTGTGATTTTTCTATGTACTTGTTCCTTTTTGCTTTCACAAGTCTGTTTTTATGCAGACATTATAATCACAGTTCTTTCGGTAATAATTTATTGCCTTTATCATAGCATCATGATGTCCAATTTGTTCAATGTGTATGTATTGATATATAATGTCTCCCAAAATATAAACAAGCTTAGAGAAAAATAATTGTGTCTGAGACCTGCCCTTCACCGTCGTTTTAAACAATGAAAACACTTGACTTTCAAAATTTCCTTACTGTCATGCTGCCTAAATTCGTGTTGGATGTGAATTGCCGTGATTTTGGATTTATAATTTCAGAATTCCCTCTTTCCTCTTCGGTATTCGTTTGCCGATGCATTACAATTGAAGTGTAGAGAGATGTGAAAGGCTGTTCATAACAATGGTAAAAAGTACGGTATCCAAAATCAATTGTTTGTCACACTAGCAATGGCACAACATACAAATTAATTGATTCCATATACATTTACTTACAATTGTCTTTTTTACAAGAACGAATTTAATTTCAAAATTATCCATTTCTTAACATGGATAGCAATATTTCAACCTCTCCTGCTTACGGAGTTGATACGTTACGCGAGAGCTAGCACAAATTATACATTATACACATATTTATCTCCATGACCAAATTATTTATCAAGGTTTTGAAAAATGCTGTCTCATACAGTCATAAAAAAATCGATATCAGCATTTGTGGAAGAATTTTAAGTTTCGGTAACATCTCTGATTTATGATTTTTTTCTTTAGTACTGGGGTGATCGTTTGTTTTAACTGTAAACGCCATTTCAATTGCAAATGCTGTTGATTTGTTATCCGACACTACCGCAATGGAAAGGGATGTTTGGCGTGCCAAAAAACTGGATTAAACCGCAATTTGTTCTCGAATTTCTGTACCATGTTAGGACTACTACGGTCTACGTTTTTTCCGGTCATTTCCACCTGATTTGTCTTTTTGCATCAAGGACTTCGGTTCTTCACAACTCTGTGCGGTAATTATGTTATTATACCTTTTTGTCATATAACAACGGCAGTAGGATACCGAAGGAACAAAGCACAAGATTACACAAATCAAAGTCCAGAGACAAGGCAAAAGCAATAACACGAAAAGACGGAAGACCGAAAACACCAAATGCCCACAAAACACACGAACATAACATATACAACACAACAAACTAATGCACTAACAGTGTGAGCTCTCAATAAACAAGAGTGACATCAGGTGCTCCGGAAGGGTAAGCATGTAAGCATATTAGGGGACATGCTATATTCACCTGTTTATTATTTTGCTTTTTAGCAAACAAAGACAAATTTTAGTTAATTAAGGGCTTCGCCGGTCGCAACACGATGCTACTGCAACTTGTCGTTCATTGAATTTAAAAGTGATTATAGACACAGTTAAGAGCTTGACCTAGTAAGTTGACGGACACAATAAGGAGCCTGACCCACCAATCTCATACACCATAAATGTTATGTGGAATGTGTCAGGCCAATTCCCTGCTCACCATATATGGTGTGTGGGGGAGTCAAGTTTTTTTTTCACATATCATATATAGTGTGTGGATTTGGAACCTTTGCTCTCGCCAAACACACCACAACCCACCCCCCCCCCCCCTCCCGCGGATGGTGGTTGAGGGTCTTTAACGATGTTTTAGACCAAAAGGACCGGTTTGCCGTTGATGTGAAGTCGATCAGATGATCGGGGGTTGATCCACACACCATATATATTGTGTAGAGGAGTCAAGCCTTTTTCCAAGACCCCATATATGGTGTGTGGAATTGGAACCTTACCCCTTGGTCCCCAAAGCCTGGCATAGGTGTCTTATGACCTTAGGTGATGTTTCTAAGCCCACCCAATTCATTTGCCGTTGGTTTTGGGTCGATAGGAGGCCGTGGAGCTGAGAAACACTTTTTTCAGTCTAGATACCATATATGATGTGCAGGAGGTCAAGCCTTTTCTTACACACCATATATGTTGTATGGACTTGAAACCTTTGCCTTAGTCTCCCGAAGTCGAAGTCAGGGGTGTAATGGTCTTAGATAATAATTTTAGGCCCAGCCGATACATTTTAGCGTTTGTTTAAGTTCGAGCTGAGGTCAAGGAGCTGAGAAACAAATTTTCCCCCTAGAAACCATATCTGGTGCCTGGATTAGGTTCCTCTTTCCAAGGACCTGTTAGACTTTTGATAGCATACCCAACTTATGATGTTTTTGGTCTGAATTAAGCACTAAAGATGTGTTTCGTTGGCTATTTTAGTGCTCTAAGAGAATTTTTATCTCACACACCATATATGGTGAACGAAAAGTTGTCAACTCCCGAAAGACCCTCTGATCCAATCCCCAGGCAATATACTTTTTAGTAAACCGATATGCTCAAACACTGCCTAAACAACTTGATTAGACTTAACATCATGTTACAACATGCTTCATGTGAAGTATATGTAATTTCTCCCTATGCTGTGCCTGTCCCGCCCTCTGACACCATATATGGTGCATGGACTGAATGCCTGTTTCCTCTTTCCTGTAAGACATGCTGTCGGTTACTTATGACCCTAAATGGTGTTTTCGACCTTACTTAAGCACTTTTGTTCCGATTGGGGGTTGAATTGGGGTTCTGAAATCATTTCATCTCTCTCAACATATATGGTGAATAATGATTTGTCAAGCCTCGAAATCCCTCTGACCCGATCCCCACACACCATATATAGTCAGAGGAAATTTCAGGGCTTGAGGTTTCCAAAGGGAAATAACCTATAGCAAAAATTATGAACACTTTTGAAAAAAACAATGGTCAACTGTTATCTCTCCCTGAGATGATATACCGATATTTCCCTTTATTAACTTCGGCTCACGGGGCATTACTAGGCTTCAAAAATCTTAAATGGTGCCTAATTCCTTGCATATTTTAATGTTGCAACACTGCCTAAATCAACTCACGTTGGCTAGATATGATGTAAAACATCATTTTCGCGACATATTGATAATTTTAACCGATGTGCCTGTACTGGCCGTCAGAAATCTTACACCACATTTGGTGTCTAAGTACTTAAGTGTACCAATATGATCAAATACTGCCTAAAACAACTCGAACAGACTAAATATCATATAAAAAGGTGTTCTATGTCATATGTTTGTAATTTCTCCCTATGTTGTACCTGTCCTGCACTCCAATAATCAGACAATATCTATGTAGCTTGGACTTAGTGCATCTTTCTTCTTTCCCATACGATCACCTAATGGTAATTAATTACCCTTAATGATGTTTTTGACCTTAATTGCATTTCAGGGACTGTTTTTGGGGTCTGAAACTATTTCATTACGCTCACTGTATATGGTGCAGAATTATTGTTTAAACCTCAAAATTCGCTCTGATCCGATCTTCACACACCATATATGGTGTGTTGGGATCGGGTAAGGGAAATTTCCAAAAGGAAGTAACTGGTATATTATGAACACATTTGAAACAACACACTAGTGGTATGTTATCTACCGGGAATAACATATCTTCATGATATTATGATTGGCCAGCGAGCCATCCTCAGGATTGGGATGTTTTATTCACCATTTTTTAAGTACTCAAGTATTCCGATTTGCCCAAACAATACCTATAACATCTTAAATTGGCTAGTGTGATGTAAAAACATACTTAACTTACCTATGGTGTGTGCGATGTTTTTTTTTAGAAATGTGACCCATATATATGGTGGCAATGTACTAAGTCAGACACCACATATGCTGTCTAAGTACTTAAGAATACCGATATGCTCAAGCACTGCCCAAAACAAGTCGAATAGACCAAACTTCATATATGGTGGTGTGTGAGGATCGGGTCAGAGGATATTTCGGATCTGGAGGTTTCTCAAGGAAAGTAAATCTACCATATTATGAACACATTTGGAAAAAAACACACTTGTAGACTGTTATCTTTCCCTGCTATGATATACCGGTATCTTTGTATATTATGGTCAGCTACCGGGACATAACGGGGTTTGAAAAATGTTGATTCATAATATATGTTCTTAAACAACTTAAATGGTTAAGATATGATGTAAAAACATATTTTTCGCGACATATTCGTAATTTCTAACCGATGTGCCTGTCCTGATCTTCAGAAATCAAACACAATATGAGGTGTCTAAGTACTAATAAGACAGACAACAGATATAGTGTCTAAGTATTTAAGTGTACGGATATGCTCAAACATAGCCTCAAACAACTCGAACAGACTAAATATCAAATAAAACATGTCTCATGTTATATATGTGTAATGTCTCTCTATGCTGTACCTGCCCTGCCCTCCAATAGTCAAACACCAAATATTGTGCGTGGACTAAGTACCTGTTCATTCTTTCCCATACGACCTCCTATCGGTTAATAATTACCATTAATGGTGTTTTTGACCTAACTTAAGCGCATTGGTTGCATTTTTGAGATTGTTTTGGGTCTGAGATGATCTCATTTCGCTCACCATATATTGTGTATAATGATTTGTCAAGCCTCGAAATTCCCGCTTACCCGATCCCAACACAACATATATTGTCTTTAAGGATCGGGTCAGAGGGAATTGCGGTGCTTGTGGTTTCCGAAGGGAAGTAACTCTGGTATATTATGAGCACATTTGAAAAACCACAACAGTCGACAGTTATCTCTTCCTGGGATAACATTTCTTCAGATATTATGATTGAGCAGTGGGCCATTCTCGTTATTGAAAAGCTTCATTCATCATTTATGATGTCTAAGTACTTAAGTATTCTAATATGCCCAGACACTGCCTAAAACAACTTAAATATGCTAGTGTGATTTAAAAACATGATTAACGAGTCATATTAGAAATTTTACCCTATAGCCCCTGCAATGTTCCTTCAGAAATCTGAAAACAAATATATGGTGGCAATGTACTAAGTTAGTCAGACACCACATATTGTGTCTGAGTACTTAAGTATAACAATATGCCAAAATTCTCTCTTAAACAACTTGAATAGACTAAACATCTTGTAACAACATGCTACATTATAGAATTATGGATTTCCTTTGTTTTGGTTCTAGTGCTCCTGATGAGGAATTAATTTCCGAAATGGCCATACAGCTCATTTAAATTATTGCAGTTTGAGTTAACATATGTGATATGGTCTCATGTCCATTAACTCCATATCCTTTCGTAAAATATTATATACAGGACTTTGTCTTTTATTACAGTGTGGAGTTGGTAAAACAATTCCCCGTGGTAGAGATGTATGTTCATTATTTTTCTCAGATATGGTGTACATGTACATGAGAAAATATTGTATGTGTAAACCTCGTTCAATTATCATTATCTGAATTTATATAAATTATAAAACCTAAGGATTAACTCCCTCCATCGTAGTTTTGTCCTTACCTATATTTGATATTACTGATTATTCGGATTTCGTTTGGTTTTATGAATTTTAAACATTTTTCGAAATTATGGATTTCCTTTGTTTGGGTTCTGGTGCTGCTGATGAGGAATTAATTTCCGAAATGGCCATACAGCTCATTAAAATGATTGAAGTTGGAGTTAACATATATATCATGGTATCATGTTCATTTACTCTATATCCTTTCGTCAAATATTTAATACAGGAGTTTGTCTTTTATTGCAGTGTGGAGTTGGTAAAACAATTCTTCGTGGTAGAGATGTATGCTCTTTATTTTTTTAGATATGGTGTACGTGTACATGAGATAATATCTCGTGTGTACACTTTGTTCAATTATCATTACCTGAAGTTATATAAATTCTGAAACCTAAGGATTAACTCCCTCCATCGTAGTTTTATCCTTAGCTATATTTGATATTACTGATTATTGGGATTTCGTTTGGTTTTATGCATTTTAAACATTTTTCGAAATTATAGATTTCCTTTGTTTGGGTTCTACTGCTGCTGATGAGGAATTAATTTCCGAAATGGCCATCCAGCTCATTAAAGTTATTGCAGTTGGAGTTAACATATGTTATGGTCTCCTGTTCATTTACTCCATACCTCTTCGTAAAACATTCATGTGGAGTATCTGTACTTCTCCCTATGTTGTGCCCGTCCTGCCATCCAATATTCAGATACCATATATGGTGCGTTGATTATGTGCATATTCCCCCGCTCCCGTAAGACCTCCTGAATGTTACTAATGACCCTTAACAATGTTGTGACCTTATCCAAGCATTTTGGTTGCACTTTGCTTGTTGTTTTGGTGTTCTGTGATCATTTCATCTCGCTCACCATAAATGGTGCATAATGATTTGTCAAGCCAAGAAATTCCCTCCCAAACGATCCCTACACACCATATATGGTGTTTGAGGATCGGGTCAGAGCGGGTTTTGGGGCTTGAAGTTTCAAAATGAAATTAATTTTAATATATTATGAATACAAATGCAAAAACGCACAAGTCGACTGTTATCTTTTCCTGCGATAATATGCCGGTATTTTCAGATATTATGATCGACACAATGAACATTATTGGGATTGAAAAATCTTCATTCAACAGCGGACCGTGCTCTAGCTGAAAAAGCTTTATCAGTTTTCAAGTATTCTGATGTGCCAAAACACTGTCTAAAACAACTTAAATGGGCTAGGGTGACGTAAAAACAAGATTTAAGAGACTTAGTTGTAATTTTTATCCTATGGTGTGTGCGATGTTCCTTCAGAAATCTGACACCATATATGGTGGCTATATACTAAGTTAGACACCACATATGGTGAATATGCTCAAGCACTGCCTAAAACAACTTGAATAGACTTAACATCATGTAAAAACATAATCATGTGAAGTATCTGTACTTTCTCCTATGTTGTGCCTGTCCTGGCATCCAAAATTCAGACACCATATATGGTGCATGGACTAAGTGCATGTTCCCTCGCTCCCACAAGACCCAACGTAGGTTATTATAACTCTCAATGATGTTTCTGATCTTAATTAAGCACTTTGGTTGCATTTTGCTGATTGTATTGGGATTCCATGATCATTTTATCTCGTTCTCCATATAAGGTACATAATGATTTGTCAAGCCTCAAAATTACATCTGACCCGATTCCCACACACCATATTTGGTATATGGGGATCGGGTCAGAGGGAATTTCGGTGCATGAGGTTTCCAAATGGGAAGTCACTCTAGTATAATATGAACGCATTTGAAAGAACCCACAAGTCGACTGTTATCTCTCCCCGGGATGATAAATTTTCAAATATATTTGATCACGCCACGGGGCATTCTCGGGCTTGAAATATTTTCTCCATTTATAATGTTGAAGCACTTAAGCAGTCGGATATGCTAAAAACACCCTAAAACAACCTCTATGTCCTAGATACGCACGACATATTCGTAATTTATACCCTATGATGTACAGTCAAACCTGCCTTAACGACACACTGTATTAAACGACTTCCTGTCTTATCCGACAATTTGAAGTCCTCCCAATGATATTTGCTATATATTTTAACTGTATTCAGCGACCACCTGAGTAACGCGACTAACGACCGTCATTTTGTTCCCAAAATAGCCCCTGCACACTGTTTTCAACGACTTTGTTGACAAACAATGAATTATCAACATGTTTACAAGCAGATTAACCGGAAGTAGAACCGCTAAAGGGAGATAACAGCGTAAGGGAGATAATCAAAATTGATTATCTGCTCATATTTTGCCTTCTCAGCTTGCAGTCAATTAAAGTATGTTGTTTTAACAATATCATTTAACGTGAACTAGGGTTACCTGTCAATCAATTAGTTGAATAAACAAAGGAATCTTTTATAATGTAATAGGTATAATTAAATAAAATAATCAATTAGTGGAATTAAGAAAGAAATCTTTTATAATGAATAGGTGTCATTAAATAAAAAAAGAATGTTTTTACTTAAAATAAAAAAAAAATTCATATAAAGTAGCAAACACCTGATCTAGAAGTAACATGCTATTTTATGTATTGGCAAACACATAACTGGAAAAATAACAAGTATGAAAAACAAATTGGCTCTGCAAAATTTTTCTTTATATTAACTAAAATTGTTACCTTTCTTGAAATAAAAAAATGTACTTAAGTGCAAATCATGATTGCTTTTTTATTTATTTAAAACTACTGATTCTGTATGAAAAATTATGTTTGGTTACTGATTTAATAAATCCCCTTTATATCAAAATACATATTATAGGAAAAACATAATACAGCTCTGATATGGACACTATTTCACCAACAATGCCAACAGACAAATTAGTGTTGATCAGAATCTCAATCCTGTATTAAGTGACCACCTGTCTTATGTGACCTTCTTTTGTGGTTCCCTTGGAAAGTCACATAAGACAGGTTTGACTGTACCTGTATAGACCTTCAGAAACCATATATATAATGTGGGCATTCACTGGTTTGTAAAATCTTCATGGACCATATGTGGTATCACTATATTATGGCGATATGCTTAGACACATAAACACTTTCAATTGGCTACCATATGTGGTGCCTTCTCCATATTATCACAGATATGTGTTAGTAACAAGGAGCATTTTGCTCTTGTAATGCCTGTTTAGCTGTTAGGAATCATGCAATTGGAGCGCCATCGTTCCTTCTACTCTAACGAAGCCTTGGACTACCTGAAGGTGAAACAAATCAATCACACCGTTTTCTCTATAATGAATGTTCTATGTGAGGGTCTGCATCCCATTGATTCCGGCAAGAATCAAGCTAAAGCAGAAAATGACCGAGCAGATGGGGTGTACTGCTCGTTAAAAATTGTCGCATTTTTATTTTAAAGCCAATAGGAAAAGGATTACACTGCTTTGAACACATGTTCTAATTTTTTGCTAGATTTTGAGTGCTGACGAAATCTAGAGGACTGACCAAAAATACTGCATCTGTGTCTTTTGGATGTTTTGATTCGACAGCCCTGAAATGAAGTGCGGTACATGGGTATCTTATGGGAGTGTGCAGGTCAGGGGTCATACTAGGTCTAATTTTCGCCTCGGGTCGTGATGGGTCGATTTAAACAACTGAGTGCTAAAAATGTAGCTAAGATATTTTCCTAACTTTATAAGACATGAACCAGATGATATAAGGCCGGCGACAGCCGTTAGGGGCATAAAACCTAAGGTCGGTACCCTAAATCAGCCAATATAAACCATACTATTCTCCATTTCCCAACTCTTCTGGGGCCTTCAAGGCCTCTGCTACCACAAACTATAGCTTTAGATGTAGGTAGGGGACCCTGCTATCTGAATAAGGCCCATATTTGGTTCTAATATGACCCCGTATTTAAGGATTATTCGGGGTAGGTAGGGTGATTTTCTCAAGTCCAGCTTCGTTTCCCTACATCCGGGCCCCCAGGCTGCGCGAGTTACTATAACCTTTCCCTAATAAGTAGATAAGGATCTTACCTTTCTAAATAAACCAACGTTAAATTCCTATTAACTCCCCGTAAGGAGAAAAACGACAAAAACCAAAGTGAGGTACAGGGTATCCGGACAGGGTGCTGATCAGGGTTTATACCAGGTCCTATTTTCCATCGTCATGCCCTGGCGATGGGTCAATTTCAACAAACGAGGGAATAAAATGTAGTAAAGATGTACCCCTAACTACATAATGCATGATCTAGTTGATATAAGGCCGTCATCAGCAATTAGGGGTATAACACCTTAGGCCGGTACCCTAAATAAGAAAAAAGTGAAAGGATATGGAGTGAATGTACATGTGACAAAAACGCACACGATACATAGAAAACTGTAGTTTATCAAGGACAGGGCTTGTATTCCTGTCTACATCTTGATGTCGCCTGAAGGTCCTCAACCAATATTCACCCCCTCAAGCGAGATCAAGAAGGCCCCTAGCGTGCACTTAAGCGGTATTCTTGACAAAAATTATATCAAGGCCACTCCTTTGCTCCCCACCCGCCAAGGAGTGCCAACTTGGGCGATACTCAGGGTTATTCAGCTGAAAGCACCTGGGTTGCGAGAAGAGAATAAAAATGTTAAGCAGCATCGATCGCTGCTAAAATATGTCATTGAAGCAACACATGTTATATGAGCCTATATCTAACCATGATATTCTCATTTTTTGGTCACTTCCGGATCCCTGGAGGCCTCCATTACCCCAAATTATAGCTGAAAAAGTAGGTCGGGGACCCTGCTATCTGAATAAGGCCCTTATTTGGTTTTACAAAAGCCCTGTATTTCACTGGAAGCGGGTTTCGAGGGGTATGTAGGGGTATTTTTGCAAGTCCAGCTTTATTTCCCTACATCAAAAGGCCCCTTGTCTACGCCAGTTACGTCAAGCCTTCCCTAAATGTGTAGAAAACGGTCTTGGCTTTTTAAATATGCCAACGTGATCTTCCTATTCCGTCACCATAATGAGAAAAACGGCAAAAATACAAAGTGCGGTTCAGGGTATTCATGGCAGGGTGCAGGTCAGGGGTCATACCAGGTTCGATTTTCGCCTCGGTATGACCTCAGTATGGGTCAATAAAAAAAAACAGGGTTAAAATTGTAGCAAAGACATTCTCTATAACTATAAGATGTATGAACTAATTGGTATAAGGCCGGCATGAAACCTAAGTCCGCTACCCTATATCAGCCTATATCCAACCATTATATTCTCGATTTTTGGTCACTTCGGGTCCCAGGAGGCCTCAATTACCCCAAACTATTCCTCAAATGTAGGTAGAGAACCCTGCTATCTGAATAAGATCCTTATTTGGTTCCACAAAAACCCTGTATTTCACGGAAAGTAGATTAAAGGGAGAAGGTAAGGTAGGTTTGGCTTCGTTTCAGAACAACAAAGGCTTCCAGGCCGCGCGAGTTACCCCAAAACCTTCCCTAAATTTGTAGATAAGGGGATTAGCTTTCTAAATATACCAAGGTTATCTTCCTACTACGTCCCCATAAGGAGAAAAAAGCCAAAACGCAAAGTCCGGTACAGGGTATCCATGTCAGGGTGCAGGTCAGGGGTCATAACAGGTCCTCCTCGGCATGCCCTTTGGATGGATCAATTTCACAAACTGAGGGTTGAAAATGTAGCTAAGATATTTCCCTAACTAGAAAATGTATGAACTAGTTAATATTAGGCCGTAAGGGGCATAAAACCTAAGGCCGTTACAATAAATCATCATATATCAAACTAAAATATTCCCCACATCCGGTCACTTCTGGGGCTGTGTAGGCCTAAAAATGTAAGTAGGGGACCCTGCTATCTGAATAAGGCCCATATTTAGTTTTACAAAGGCCCTGTATATTCAAGCGAAGTGGATTTGAAGAGGAATGTATGGTAATTTTCAAAAGTCCGGCTTCGTATACAAGAGATCCCAGGCTTTGTGAGTAATTCCAATTCTTCAATTCATCTGTAGACAAGGGTCTCAGCTTTCTTAACATACCAAGATTCTCTTCCTACTTCGTCGCCATAAGGAGAAAAACGTCAAAACATCAAAGTGCAGTACAGGGTATCCATGGCAGGGTGCTGATCAGTGGTTATACCAGGTCTAATTTTCCCCTCGACAGGCCCTCGGAATGGGTCACTTTCAACAAACGAGGGTTCAAAATGTAGTTAAGATGTTTCCTAACTAGAAATGGTATGAACTAGTTGATATAAGGCCGTAAGGGGCAAAAAACCTAAGGCTGTTACCATAAATCATCCTAAATAAAACTATTGTATTGTCCATCTTCGGTCACTTGCGGGGCTGTCGAGGCCTCCTTTTTCCCAAACATTATCTAAAAATCTAAGCAAGGGACCCTGCTATCTGAATAAGGCCCGTATTTGGTTTTACAAAGGCCCTGTATATTCATGGTAAGCGGATTTGAAGGGGTATGTATGCAAATTTTTCCAAGTCTGGCTTCGTTTTCCTACACAAAAGACCCCTAGGCTACGCACGTTATTCCAAACCTTTCCTTAATGTGTAGATAAGGGTCTCAGCTTTCTTAACATATCAATATTTTTTCCTACTTAGTCCCCATAAGGAGAAAACTGCCAAAAACCAAAGTGCGGTACAGGGTATCCAAGAAAAGGTGCTGATCAGGTGTGATACCAGGTTCAATTTTCCCTCGGCAGGAACTCGGGGTGGGTGAATTTCAACAAACAAGTTTTTTAAATGTAGGTAAGATGTTCCCCTTACTAGATAAGGCATGAGGCCGGTGACAGCCGTTAGAAGCATTAACCCAAGGCCGGTAAAATAAATCAGACTATATCCAACCATAATATTTTCCATTTCCGGTCACTTTTGTGACCCTGGAGGCTTCTATTACCTCAAACTATAGCTCAAAAAATAGGTAGGCGACTCTGCTATCAGAATAAGGCCTGTATTTAGTTCTAGAGACACCCTGTATTTGATGGGAAGCGGATTATGGGGAGTAAGTAGGGTAATTTTCCCAAGTCCGGTTTCCTTTCCCTACAACCAAGGTTCCCAGGCTACGAAAGTTACCAAAAACCTTCCCTTAATGTTTAGATAAGAGTCTCAGCTTTGTATACCAAGGTTATCTTCTTACTTTGTTCTATAATGAGAAATATGCCAAATTCAAAGAAGCTAAACAGGGTATCAATGAAAGGGTGCTGATCAGATGTTATACCAGGTCCAATTTTCCTCTCGGCGAGATTTCGGCACGAGAGTTCAAAATGTAGATGAGATGTTCCCTTAACTTGATAGGGCATAAACTAGTTGAAATAAGACCTTCGACAGCTGTTAGTGGCATAAAACCAAAGGCATGTACTATAAATAAGCCTATATCCAACCATAATATTCTCCGTCACTGGTCATTTTCGGGGCCCTGGAGGCCTCCGTTACCGAGAACTATAGCTCCAAATTTAGGCTATCTGAAAATGGCCCGTATTTGGTTTTACAAAGGCAATGCATTTTATAGGAGAGGACTATGGTGGTAGATAGGGCAATTTTCCGAAGTTCTGCTTCGTTTCCCTACACCTAAAGGCCCCGGGCAACACGAGTTACCCTAAACCTTCCTGAAATGTGTTGATAAGGATCTTCGCTTTCAAAATATACCAAAGGTATCTTCCTACTACGTCCCTAGATTAAGAAAAACGCAAAAAACCAAAGTGCGGTACAGGGTATCCATGGCAGAATGCATATCCGGGGTCATACCAGGTCCAATTTTCCCCTCAGCAAGATGGGTCAGTTTCAATGTACCTTAGATGTCCTCCTAACTAGATAAGGCATGAACTAATTGATATAAAGCCGGCGACAGCTGTTAATGGCATAAATCCTAAGGCCGGTACCCAAAATTAGGCTTTATCAAACCATAATATTCTTAATATACGGTCAGTTCCGGGCCCTCGAGGCCTCCATCAACAATAACTTTACCCCAAAATGTATGTAAGGGAACCTGCTATTTGAATAAGGCCCGTTTTAATAAAGGCCCTGTATTTCAAAGGAAGTGGCTTTTGAGGTGTATTGTAGGGTAATTTTTCCAAGTCCAATTTCGTTTCAGTACAACCAAGGCCCTTAGGCTGCACGAGTTATTTCAAACCTTAAGTTCATGTGTAGATAAGGGTCTTAGATTTCTATATATACCGAGGTTATTTTCTTACTACGTCCCCATAAGGAAAAAACGCCAAAATCAAAGTGCGGTTTAGGGCATCAATGGCAGGTTGCAGGTAAGGGGTCATACCAGGTCAGATTTTCGCCTCGGCACCACCTTGGGATTGGTCAATTTCACAAACTAAGGGCTCAACCAGAAAAGGTATTAACTAACCAAAAAAAGTATGAACTAGCTGAAATAACGCCGACAACAGTCGTTAGGGGGCTAAAACCTTGGGCAAGTACAATAAATCAACCAATATCCAACCATAAAATTCTCCATTTTCGGTCACTTACCGGGTCCTTGTGGCCCCCGTTACCCCAAGCTATAACTCAAAGTGTAGGTACTGGACCCTGCTATTTAAATCAAACCTGTATTTGGTTCTACAAAGGCCCTGTATTTCATTGGAAGCGGACTGTGGTTAGTAGGCAGGGTAATTTTCCCAAGTCCAGGTTGATTTCCCTTCACCGAAAGCCCCTTAGCAGAGCGAGTTACCCAAAACCTTACCGAAAAGTGTAGATAAGGGTCATAGCTTGCTAAAAATACATTTTTTTTCCTACTTTGTTTCCATAAACAGAAAAGTGCCAAAAACCAAGGTGCGGTACAGGGTATCAATTGAAGGGTGATGATCAGGAGTTATACCAGGTCCAATTCCTAGGAGAGTATGGCCCAGTAGGGGCCAATTTCAACAAACGAGGGTTAAAAATGTAGGTACGATGTTACCCTAACTATATAACGCATGAACTAGTTGATATAAGGCCGGCAACAGCTGTTAGGGGTATAAAATCTAAGCCTGGTACCCTATATAAACCTATATCAAGCAATAATATTAAACGTTTCCGGTCACTTCCGGAGTCCAGGAGGCCTCAATAATCCCAAACTATTACTAAAATGTAGGTAGAGGACCCCGCTTTCTGAAAAAGGCCCGCATTTGGTTTTACAAAGGCTCTCTATATTCACGGGAAACAGATTTGAAGGGTTCGTTTCCCTACACCCAAGGCTCCAGGCTACCTGGGTTACTCCAAATCTTCCCCTTATGTGTAGGTAAGGGTCTCAGCTTTCTAAATATACCAAGGTTATCTTCCTACTTCGTCCCTATGAGGAGAAAAACGGCAAAAACCAATGTGTGGTACAGGGTATCCATGGCAGGGTGCTGATCAGGGGTTATTATAGGTCCAATGTTCCCCTCTACAGGCCCTCGGGATGGGTCAATTTCAACAAACAAGTCTTCCAAATGTAGGTAATATGTTCTCCTAACTAGATAAGACATGAACTTGTTGACATAAGGCCCGCAACAGCCGTTAGGTGCACAAAACAATAAGGTAGGTACCCTGAATCAGACTTTATCCAACCATGACATTTTCAATTTCCGGTCACTGTGAGGACCATGGAGGCCTCCATTAACCTCAACTATAGAGCTAAATGTGAGTAGTAGACTCTGCTGTCTGAATGAGCCCCTTATTTTGTTTTACAAAGGCCCTGTATTTCATGGGATTCGGATTATAAGGAGTTTTAAGGGTAATTTTCCCAAGTCCAGCTTCGTTCCCCTACACTCAAGGCCCCAGGCTACGCGAGTTATCCCAAGCCTTACCTCAATGTATAGCTAAGGGTCTAAGCTTTGTAAATATACCTAGATTATCTTCCTAATTTGTCCCAACAAAGAGAAAAACGTCAAAAAAACCAAAGTGCCGTACAGGGTATCCACGGTAGGGTGCTGATCAGGTGTATTCCAGGTCGAATTTTCCCTTCGTGAATTTCAACAATCGAGGGTTCAAAATGTAGCTAAGATATTCCCTTAACTAGATAAGGCATTAACTGGTTGATATAAGGCCGGCAAATCCGTTGATGGTCATAAAACCGAAGGCTGATACCCTAAATCAGCCTATATTCAACAATAATATTCTAAATTTTCGGTCACTTAAAGGGACCTGGAGGCCAATATTATTCAAAACAATAGCTCAAAATGAAGGAAGTGGACCCTGCTATCTGAATAAGGCCTGTACTTGGTTCTACAGAAGCCCTGTATTTCATGGGAAGCTGATTATGGGGAGTTAGTAGGGTATTTTTTGCAGTTCCGGCTTCGTTTCCCTACACCCAAGGCCCTCAGGCAAAACCTTCACTAAATGTATAAATAACTGTCTCAGCTTTCTAATCTTTGTTGTCATTATAATTTTTGCAGTTGGAGTTAACATATGTGTTATGGTCTCATGTTCATATACTCCATATCCTTTCGTAAAATATTAAATACAGGAATTTGTCTTCTATTGCAGTGTGGAGTTGGTAAACCAATTCCCCGTGGTAAAGATGTATGCTCTTTATTTTTCTTAGATATGGTGTACTTGTACATGAGATAATATCACTTTGTTCAATTACTATTATCTAAATTGATGTCAATTCTAAAACCTAAGGGTTAACTCCCACCATAGTAGTTTTGTCCTTAGCTATATTTGATATATTTGATTATTCGGATTTCGTTTGGGATCAGCATTTTAACATTTTTTTGAAATTATGGATTTCCTTTGTTTGGGTTCAAGTGCTGCTGATGAGGAATAAATTTCCGAAATGGCCATACAGCTCATTATTTTTTTTTCAGTTGGAGTTAACATATGTGTTATGGTCTCATGTTCATTTACTCCATATCCTTTCATAAAATATTCTAAATACACCAAGGTTATCTTCCTACCTTGTTCCCATAAGGAGAAAAACGCCAAAATCCAAAGTGCGGTTTATTGTATCCATTGCTGTGTGCAGGTCAGGGTCATACCCGGTCCGATGTGCGCCTCGGCAGGCCCTCGGGATGGGTCAATTTTAACAACTGAGGGCTCAAACTGTAGCTAAGATGTTTTCTTAACTAGATAAGGCATGGGCTAGTTGATATAAGGCAGCAACATCTGTTAGCGGCATAAAACCTAAAGCAAGTACCTTAAATCAGTCTGTATCCAACCATAATATTCCACATTTCCAGTTACTTCCAGATCCCTGGAGGCCTCCATTACCCAGAACTATAGCTAAAAATGTATTTGGGGGACCTTACTATTTGAATACGACCTGTAATTGGTTCTACAGAGGCCCTGTATTTCATGGGAACGGATTATGAGTGAATAAATAGGGTATTTTTGCAAATCTGGCTTCGTTTCTCTACACCAAAGGCCCCAGGTTGCGCGAGTTACCAAAAACCTTTTCTAAATGTGTAAATAATTGACTCAGCTTTCTAAATATACCAATGCTGTTTTGTTACTTTGTTCCCAAAAAAAGAAAAACGCCAAAATCAAAAGTGCAGTACAGGGTATCAATGACAGGGTGCTCTTCAGGTCTTATACCAGGTCCAACTTTGCTGTCGGTAGGATCTCGGGATTGGTCATTTTCAACAAACTAGAGGTCAAATTGTAGCAAAGATGTTCCCTTAACTATATAAGGCATGAAGTTAGACTCCTTGCACGAGAAAAATACTGAAGCCTCATCAATGAGTACATGCATGCCAAAGTATCTAACAGGCAAAATTGGTAATTTGCATACCTAACTTTGGTTAGGCGATATCAATTTCTTGTTTGACTTTAAAGTTAGGTCATCGTTGGGATAATTACTTGGCAGATGCGCCGCTTTGAGAAAATCATATCGCCGCTTAAAGTGAATTAAGAAATATCACAAAACAATAAACTGGCCGCATATGGAAATATTTATCGGAGTCTGACCATACACTAGTTGAAATAAGGCCGGCAACAGCTGTTAGGGGCATAAAACCTAAGGCCTGTACCGCATGTACCGTAAATAAGCCTAAATGTAGCCAAAACATTTTCCATTTCCGGTCACTTCCGGGGCCCTGGAGGCCTCAATTATCCAAAACTGGAGCTTAAAATTTAGTTAGGGGACCCTACTATCAGAATTAGGCCGCACTTGGTTCTACGAAGGCCCTGTATTTCGTGGGAAGTGAATTAGGTGGGGTAGATAGGGTATTTTCCCCAAGTCCGGCTTCGATTCCCTACACCCAAGGCTCCAAGGCTGCGCGAGATATTCCAAACCTTCCTAAATGTATAGATCTTAGCTGTCTAAATATACCAAATTTATCTTCCTACTTCATCCCCTAAAGGAGAAAAACGCAAAATACCAAAAGAGCGGTACAGGGTATCCTTGGCAGGGTGCTGTTCAGGGGTCATACCAAGTCCGATTTTAGCCTCGGCAGGTTCTCGGGATAGGTCAGTTTTAACAAACGAGAAATCAAAATGATTCTAAGATGTTTTCCTAACTAGATAAGGCATGAACTAGCTGATATAAAATCAAAGTCCGGTCCCATAAATCATCCTATATCCAACCATATTCTCAATTTGCGGTCACTTCAGGGGCAGTGGAGGCCTCCATTACCACAATCTATGGCAAAAATGTAGGCAGGGGACCCTGCTATATGAATAATGCCCGTATTTGTATTTACAAAGGACCTGCATATTCGCGGGAAGCGGATTATGGGAGTAACTTGGGTAGTTTTCCAGAGTTCGGCTTTGTTTACTTACACCCAAGGACCAAAGGCTACGCGAGTAACCCAAAATCTTCCCTTAAAGTGTAGGGAAGGTTATCAGCTTTCTAAATACATCAAGTTTGTCTTCCTACTTTAATCCAATAAGGAGAAAAACAAAACGCCAAAAACAAAAGCGCGGTATAGGGTTTCCTTGGCAGGTTGCTGACCAGGAATATACCAGATCAAATTTTCCCCTCGGCAGGCTCTCGGGATGGGTCAATTTCAACAAACAAGGGCTCAAAGAGTATCGCAGATGTTTAACTAACTAAATAAGGCATGAACTAGTTGAAGGCCGGCGACAGCCGTTATGGGTTATAAAAACTAATGCCAGTACCCTAAATCAGCCTATATCCAACAATTATTTTCTCTATTTCCGGTCACTTTTGGGTTCCTTGCGGCTTCAATTACCCCAAACTATAGGTCAAAATTAGGGATGGCAAAATATCTCAAATTCAATACTCGAATACTCGGTACAAATACTTGCGAGTACTCGAGTACTCGGGTCTTTTTAAAAAATAATATATGGCCACCATTCGTTTAATGTACGAATGACCTGCAACGTAGGTATTCTTGGCTTTCAATGAAACCTTTCTGGCTTGTTTATTTTTTTTTCCTTCAGAAAACAATGTTAATTTGAATGAGTACCATATTTAATCACCTGTTGTAGACAACTAATTGGCAACGGCTTGGGCTGTAGAAATTTCCTTTGATCTAATTTTTATTATGTTAATGAAGGATCTTTTTAATTAAAACAAAAATAATAATCAGCGTTGCCTGTCCCGCTAAATAAAAGTTTTCTTCAGTTTTGCCAGTCCTATAACTTAATGGACATGATTAAAAATATAACGGAAACAAGTTTCTAATTTCTAATATTGTAACTGTAAAACCAAAATTTCTTCTATCATGTTTTTTAACATTTTACACATTTGTTTTTAGTTGTGTAAAGCTATATGGTTTTATATTGATATTTTATGTATTTATTAAACTGTTCTCGCCACAATATAGCTGAAATATTGCTGAAGTTGACGTAAAACATCAATCAATCAATCAATCAATCAAATTATTACGGTACGACTTTGAATCCGCTAAAACAGGTTTGGAAGAAAGTTTTTAGATATATTTTGCTGAATAAAACAAGACAATACGTATCAAAAGGTGATAAGATTTAAGATTGAATTTTGGGAACTTCCTTTATATTGAAATTAGTGATTTGATAAGCAAAGGAGTGGGGACAGTAAGGGCCATTTTTGGCCCCACTCTTAAAACAGTCGTTTTTGTTCTTTTCTGGTGGAATACACAATAGTTAGGCATAATACATATCTTTTTAAGCTTAAATTGCAGTTTTGTCCATTTTGGGGTAAAAAATACAAAAAATAAACAAAAACCTAGGATTTCTGGAAAATATTTTAAAAAAATTGTATATGACATTTTTTCAAGTTTGAATAGCAATATTACTTGAACAAGTATACTTTAATGTTTAAAAGGTGAATTTTAGGTTTAGGCTTAACGATACCTGTATTTTGGGGCTAAAAATATGAAAAAATGTGAAAAAGTGAGAATTTCTGGAAAATATTTTTTTCAAATTGTATATGACATTTTTTTCAACCTTGAATAGCAATATTACTTGAACATGTCTACTTAAATGTTCAAAAGGTGAATTTTAGGTTTAGGCTTAACGATACCTGAATTTTTGGGCTAAAAGTATGAAAAAATGTGAAAAGGTCAGGATTTCTGGAAAAAATTATTCAAAAAAAAAAAAAATGCATATGACATTTTTCAACTCTTAATAGCAATATTACTTGAAGATGTCTACTTTAATGTTTAAAAGGTGAATTTTAGGTTTAGGCTTCACGATAACTGTATTTTTGGGCTAAAAATTAAAAAAAAATGTGAAAAAGTGAGGATTTCTGGAAAATGTTTTTAAAAAAATTGTATATGACATTTTTTTCAGCTTTGAATGGCAATGTTAATTGAACATGTGTAATTTAATGTTTAATAGATGAATTTTAAGTTTAGGCTTAACGATACCTGCATTTTAGGGCTTAAAATATGAAAAATGTGAAAAAGTGCAAAATGTTTTTCCAAAAAATTGTATATGACATTTTTTCAACTTTGAATAGCAATATTACTTGAACATGTCTACTTTAATGTTCAAAAGGTTAATTTTAGGTTAAGGCTTAAGGATACCTGTATTTTGGGGCTAAAAATATGGAAAAATGTGAAAAGTGAGGATTTCTGGAAAATATTTTTCAAAAAAATTGTATACGATATTTTTTAACTTTGAAAAGCAATATTACTTGAACATGTCTAATTTAATGTTTAAAAGGTGAATTTTAGGTTTAGGCATAATGATACCTGTATTTTGGGTCTAAAAATATGAACAATTGTGAAAAAGTGAGGATTTCTGGAAAATAATTGAAAAAAAAATGTATATGACATTTTTTCAACTTTGAATAGCAATATTACTTGAACAAGATTACTTTAATGTTTCAAAGATGAATTTTAGGTTTAGGCTGTATTTTGGGACAAAAAAAAACAAGTGTGGACCCTAAGAGATGTCACGCCCCTTTGTACTTGATTACCAAGATCAAGGACCAAAGTCATATGACAGAATGACATGGACTATCCAAGACCATGCTATCTTTGACCTACCATGTATTGTACCTTTGAAACAGACCTAATCAAAAAGCTGTAATGTGATAACTCAAGCGTGAATTTGAGGTCAAGGACAAAAGCCATATGGCAGACTGACATGTACTACCCAAGACCAAGCTGCATATCAAATATCATTGACATATACCATGTATAGTACCCGAGAAACTGACCTAATCCAAAAACTTTTACATGGGGGATGGATCATGAAATTGAGGTCAAGGACAAAGGCCATTTGGCAGACTGACATATATTACCCAAGACCAAGCTACATACCAAATATCATTGACCTACCATGTAAAATACCTGAGAAACTGACCTCAATCAAAAAACCTTTACATGGCCGCTGGACTGTGTAATTGAGGTCAAGAACAAAAGCCATATGACAGACTGACATGTACTACCCAAGACCAAGCTACATACTATATATCATTGACCTACCATGTATAGTACCTGAGAAACTGACCTAATCCAAAAACCTTAACATGGCCACTGGACTGTGAAATTGAGGTCAAGGACAAAAGCCATATGGCAGACTGACATGTACTACCCAAAACCAAGCTACATATCAAATACCATTGACCTACCATGTATAGTACCTGAGAAACTGACCCAATCCAAAAACCTTAACATGGCCACTGGACCGTGGTCAAGGACACATGACTTTATGTTCATTGGACAGCACTTGATGGGTACTACCATCGGAGCAAATATGAACAATACATCAAAGGGTTCTTAACATATAATGTATTTATAGTTTAATTACGCCGTCGTCGCACATGATCATACTTTGTACGCCTATGTCTCGCTTTCCATGACCTTCGTTGTGGGCGAGACAAAAACTGTGAAAAAGTGAGGATTTCTGGAATTTATTTTCAAAATTGTATATGACATTTTTCTCAACTTTGAATAGCAATATTAGTTGATCATGTCTATTTTAATGTCTCAAAGCTGAATTTCAGGTTTAGGCTTAATGTGAATATGCAAATTGGAAGAATAAACATTTCATAGTTTAAAAGTTTAATTTTATTTTATATGAAATGTTAATAGCATTGGACATATCTATAGACAATATATACATCTGTCAGAAAGTAGTAATATAAAAGAATGGATGACAGGGAACGCCCACAATGACATAAAAAACAAACCATAATATCACCCACCTTCCACCAACCAAACAGTTCCAAACACATGGGAAAGACAACGGACAAACACAAACAACCATTCGTATAAGGGACAGCCGGACTTGGTACTGGCACCTACAATTGTCAGTGTTATGGTTGAACTCCTTTATGCTATGACACTACGAGTTACCACCCTTCGGACGCCGCCCAGATATGATGATGTCACAATAATGTTATGCATGCAGATGTATAACGTTTTTCGAGTGAAGAACTTTAAAAAAAAATCCTTCCTAATTTAACCCCTCCACCTACCCTCATGGTTCTGTTTTTAGCATTTGATAATCGTTTCTTAAAGAACTTAAAACACACGGCGTTATAATATTGGATTAGAAATTAGAGTAATGTTGTCATGCATGTGATGATGATTAAGGTAGTTTGAATTTGATTGGGTGAATTAATTGATTATGAATTTATTTTTGATGTGTTCGATTTATAAGTATCACGTGGGGCCGTTTTTTGACCCCACCTTCGCATTTTTATTGTTTTGTAAATATGTTCTTAAACTTCTAATTAACTAGTCCACGTGGACCATTTTGACCAACACTTGGCTCTATAAAAGCCCATAGTTTAATATTGTGTCAATGCGAACAAAGCTTGCTGCAGGTTGACTATACATTACAAAAAAAACAAAGGTATTGTAACAAGGGAGTGCCTGGTCTAGCAAAACTGCGTCCACAACCTTACTACATGTGTATACTGCTGACAACGGGAATCTTTCTATGACAACCAATCTGTACACTGATATCAGCCTTTTGACATGATGACAGACAGTAAGTGATAACTGTTGACTAATGAACAACATGCAGACAATGAGTGATGGAAGTTATTGTTTCATGCTTATTTAAAGTTATTGACAAATGACATTTTAATACTTTAATAGCATTTCAACTTCATAATCAGTGATTTTAACAATTCAACAAAAATTAGACTCCACATACTGTGGAGTATCCGAACCAATCAAGAATAATACAGAGCAGTATCAATTAACCAATCAATAGCAAATTTATAACAAGAGGCTCCCAGGAGCCTGAATCGCCCATCTGGAATCCAATGAGTGATAGCAAAAATACCCATTATAGGTAGCATAACAAATTTTCACAGGTAGATCCCATCAAGTTTGTTGACAGATCAAAAATCAAAACATTAATTTGATGCACAATACCCAAAGGATCAATCATACCAAGTTTCCTTAAATTCTGAACAGTATTTTCAGAGGAAAAAAAATTTGAATAATTGTTTAAAGACAGATGACTGACAACGACGGAGGCCAAGTGATGGCAATAGCGCACAGGTGAGCTAAATAGGGAAATTCCCTTGCACTGATGTGCACACAAACACTGTGCAATTATTTAACCAATCAAATCAGAAAATTGAGTGCATTTCACTCTACATAACAACTATGGCTATCACCAGTAATTTACTGTCAAGTAATACAAAACAAAAAAGGAAAATTAACTTTTTTCCCCAAAGACATTCTTGTGATCATAATTAATCTATGCAATTATTGTTCATAATCAAGTTACGTTTGTTCAGTATGATATGACTTAAATCAGGGGTGATATTCATCCAATCTAATAAAAAATAAATGTGATATCTCTCTGTTGACAAACATGTACAAAAGTAAACAAACATGTCTAATTATATAATGCCCTAAAACCATGCATGATGAGGGATAGTGACTATAATCATTATATAGTACATGTTTTAATCTATTATAAACTCTGAAATCTCAACACTGCATTTGTAGAAAACAATTGTGGACCCTAAGAGATGTCTCGCCTGCCAATTTTAGACATGGATTACAGAATTAGGTTAAAAGTCAAAGGACAAATGAAAAATCGAAAGTAGCCTGGCATTAAAAAATCTTCTTATAGAACAAATATTGTGTTTCTATTGGTTAAACTGGCTGAGAAATAGACTTCATTGCCAAAAATTTGGCAAGATCACTGAAGCATTACTTGAGGTCAAGGTTAGATGACAAGTACCAGACTGGCATATGCACACATAAATCTTCCTATAGGACAAATATTATAAATTTAGAGGTTACAGTTGCTGGGAAATAGGCTTCATTGCAAAATTTTGACAAAGTCACTCAACCATGAAATTGAGGTCAAGGTTACATGATAATTACCAGACTGGCATACACCTATATAAATCTAGCTATAGGACAACTATTGTGAAACTAGTGGTTAGTCTGTACAATGTAGGACTGAATATGGCGGAGCATAAATAAATATATCACAATCATCACTAATTACACAATCATAAAAATCACAGGCTACCAACAAATAAATATATCACATTCATAAAAATTATAGGCTACCGATAAATAAATATATCACATTCATAAAAATCACAGACTTTCAACAAATGAATATATCACATTCATAAAAATCATAGACTATCAACAAAAAAATATATCACAATCATAAAAACCACAGTCTATCAACAAATGAATATATATCACATTCATAAAAATCACAGACTATCAACAAATAAATATATCACAATCATAAGAATCACAGACTATCAACAAATAAATATATCACAATCATAAAAATCACAGACTGTCAACAAATAAAAATATATCACAATCATAAAAATCACAGACTGTCAACAAATAAAAATATATCACAATCATAAAAATCACAGACTATCAACAAATAAATATATGACAATCATAAAAATCACAGTCTATCAATAAATAAATTTATCATATGTTTAGTAATAAATACAGACGTTTTGAATATGCGATACAGTACATGACTTTCATTCCGTATTCACACTATGACGTCATACCCTTTATCGCATACCCTTTATCGCATGGCTTACCCTTTATCACATACCCTTTATCGCATGGCTAGACCTCTATCATACCCTTTTTCCCAAAAAAAATTGTTTTTAATTCGACTTATTTTTTAAAATGAAAGTGGAGGTAAAAAAATTGGGGGGTAATTTTTTTGGGGGTGAACAAATTTTTTGGATAGGGGTAAAAAAATTTTGGGGGATAACAAACATTTATTTGGCGTGAATTTTGGTGTCAATTTTAAAAATCTAGCAAACCTTTTTCCATTACATGTTAGATTTTATACCGAACTTCCAGTCCTTTCCGCCCATTTTGAAATAGTTTTTTTTTCTCACAAAATACTTGCTTTCTCTTACCGATTTCATTTTTTACAGTATTTTTGGGATTAAGTAGTCCTCTGTTTAAATATATGATAAACTGTATAATACATTGCAAAATCCGTATCACATGTCGTATCATCCCGAGTTACCAATATCAGCCCGATACGGATTTTGCCATGTATTATTCCCTATATATCACAATCATAAAAAATCATAGTCTATCAACAAATAAGTATATCACAATCATAAAAATCATAAACTATCAACTAATAAATATATCACAATCAAAAATATATCACAATAATAAAAATCACTTATTTCATTGGCTCAAGCAGGGTTGAGCTACAGTGTATCTATTCTTCTGGGTTCTCATCTTCTGAATCTGATTCGTCCATAAGTACGGGGACGTTGGCTGCATCTTCAAGATATTCTGTCCAGTCCTTAACACCGGTCTTATTTTCTATGAAACGTCCGAAAGCCAAGAACCAAATAGCCGCTGCAATGTGAGCACATGTTCCAACAACCCTTGATCCAGTTTTGCACTGGCAATACCATCCCTTAATTTTAACTTTATCATAATCAATCCATAACATATATTTTTTGCTTGATGTATGTCGACTTTGCAGATGAACACGTAAGATATTTGGCTTCATCGTCATTCATTTTGATCATGAAATCGCTCTCGTCATTTAGATGTTCTTGTGTATAGCTCTTGGCTAACTTCAGCTGATACACACCGACGGTAAGATTCCGTAACTCTTCCTTTGAAAGACGTGGGAAATTTATTGGAACATCTTCAGCGTCCATTTCTTTGCAAGAATTTGTTCTTCTGTGCAACTCGTCCCTTTCAACTTTCTCCTTCAACTCATTCTTCTTCTAAGCTAGAAACTGAAAATATAAATTCAAAAGTTGCAAAAACTTCAAGTTTTTTTTATTATTTTCACAGAATTCAGCTTTTTCACATTGCCCTATTTTTGCCTTGGAGTTACTAAGATAATGAACAGAAATAAATTGAAATGTAGGTCAATTATGTGAATAATGTAGGTCACAGTGACTTAATTTTGCCTGAATACTTCAAATGGTAGTAAGACACTGTGTTTAACTTCAGGTCTGTATTATGCATAGTTTTTTAGTTTTGGTGGACGGACAGAGGATGTAATATTTACCTTACTGATTTTTATTTATGTGTGATTAAGGTATAAAACAAACATTTTATAGCGTGAAGTTGAAGGCTGCTGGCTGTTCTCTGTTGCAGTTTTTAAATAACCGTTTTTGTGGAGGCTATGTCATGTACTCTTATTCCGCATCCTGCTGTTTACTATATAATAGTATGTACATGTACTTGATAGTAATCTGTAGAGACAGACAATAGTATATAAAGGGGGCAATTTCAAATGGGGTCTTAGTTTTAAGTTTGGACTGAAAAATAATTTTTAACCACCTAAGTTAACATATTTTTTTCCAAAAAAACCAAGTGTCCCCCATTTCAAGTAAAATTGTTGGCCCCTAAATAACAGTGCATGCCTACCTTAATTTTTGCTGCCAATACTTGATCAGTCTCTTTGTCCCCAGAGGACAATGGTGGCTTGTATTTATTACAGATAGCACCGATGAGCTTCACATTTTCCCCTATATGTGGTATCTGGTGATTAGGGACTATGTTCTGTAAGTACTTCCACTGTTTTAACCTCCCATTAACAGATTCCACGACCCATCTGATTTTTGTAACCATACGAGATGTATTTGCCTCCTCTGTTGTGAATTGCTTTTTTCCTTTAGGTAAAAAAATTGGCATCTCCGATCTTATGCCTAGCTCTTCTAACATCTCTATGGCATCTCGAAAGCCACGGTCAACAATTAAAACATCTCCAGGCTTAATCCAGTCCATCATGCTGTCAATATTGGTTTTAATATTGTGCTTCAAAATTCCGGCATCGTTATTTTTGGAATCTGCCAAATATGGTCCCAATATTGATACAATGTAACCGGTGCTGGATACAATTATCATAGGTTTTACCAAAGGCCTGTTTTTGTGCATACTGTACGTGCGGCGTTGAAAAAGAAAATTATTAGATTTTTTAATATATATGTAAGTCCCATCTAGTATTAAAATTGCTGGTTCATCTGGAGTATTGCCAAAAAGTTCTTGAGCTAGCAGACGAGTATGACTTTGAATAATGTCATGCCGATTAATGTGATTGAAGCCAATATATTTTGGTGTGAAGTGAATAGAAAGTTCTTTTCTAGCTGATGTTATTGCCCGTTTAACGCTTGACTTGCTAATATTGAAAAGGGTAGATAATAGCCTGTTTGAAATTCCAGTTCGTAATTTAACTAGTAAAAGTGCAATGCAAGTTCGACTGGATCTATTTTTGTTGTTCCGTAAGGTTATGACGTGGGAGCATAGGTCCTCAAAATCATCCTTTGTAATACCTGTAAGACTAAGATAGTCTGCGTCATTCAGATCACCATTGTGGAAATCAATGCGTGAATGCTCACATCTAAGAGCTACTTTCCGAATATATCTAATCAATTCATTTATTTCAGTTTTGTTGAAATCTGTTGGACATTTAGCATTTATGTCTTTGATATCATTTTCTTTAAAATAATTTTCAACTAAATGATTCGAGCAGCACCTTGCTCCTGAAAGCAATAGCACCTCCTTTTCTATGAAAAGTCTATATCTGGCTTCCGTTGGTATAACAACAAGTCTGCCCCCTCTCTTTTTACATACACAACAAGAAGAGTGGCTATTTCCGGTTTAAAAGATTTGTAACGGAATGCTCTTTGGACTTTGATATTTCGGTCTTTTATTTTCAGGCATGGTAAAGTCTGGATCTTTGTTTCTATCGTCCACTTCATTATCGAATTCATGATTTGGAACATTATTATCATCATTATTGTATGTGTATTTACGTTGTATTTTCATGAAACATTTTGCACAGTTGACAGAATCTTCATTTATTATCTGTATATTTAGGACATTTCTGGCATATGTAATATGGTTTTGCTGATTTCTGATCCAACGTCTATCCTGTCCTGGTTTAGAACGTTTGTTGCAAATGATGCAGATATAGTGCCGTGTTCCACCACCAGGCATTTAGTGATCTTGTAGTCTAGAAAAAGTTATGAAAGCACTGGTAATAATTTCATTCAAATATGTAAATATAAGTGTCTATAGCTACTATTAAAGAAGATATATTATATTGATATAAAGATAACTACAGACAAAATATTAATTTGTTCCAAGTTTCATGAAAATAATACACATACTTTAATAATGTGGATAGTGTATTGTTTGGAACTTCCACGTATGTGTAAAATGCAATTGTCCTGTTCCAGATGAAAAAAGTGGTGTTATTTTTATGAACTCGATTTTGTTAATTAAAGGTCTCTTTCATTTGTTTCAAAATAATATAAATGTCAATTGTCATTGCATGTTTATTTGTTTTCTTTTCTGTTATCAATATTGTGTACGAACGAAATTGAACGAAATAAAAGGATTTCTTATCTTGATAAAATAAATAAAGGGAGATAATTCATTGAAAGTGTAAAAAAATGGGATGGATGTCGCAGTACTCCTACAACATCCATCCCATCTTTATTTCTTGATATGATATTTTATGAGTTATATGGATACTCATGCACATACTTCATTTAAATGAAGTCTGGACATTAGATTTATGAAAAAGGGGAGGGTCCTTGCTGTCTGACAGCAGGAAGTAAGATAATGCTTTTTTACTTGTCTGTTTTTCTGAAAAGATACTTTTTAATGGCTGAAATAATTACCTTGAATAATCAGTAAAAAATAATTTCTCTATCTGTCTTGTCTTTACATTTTGAATCTCTGAAAATAAAAAGAAATAAACAAAATTTAAGTCTGAGTTTTCATATTGCTATTCTTGTTTTGAACCCCCTATTTTTTTCTGTTTTCATAAGATAGATAAAAGATGAGTTAAATGGTTTTTAATTGCTATATTTCAATTATCTTTGATAATAAAAACAATTATTACTTTTGGTTTAAAGTATTTCACAACTTTGAAAAAATTCAATATTGAAGTGCAGTTTATAAACAAATCAACAGCATTTTTTTTTATTGTTGGATGATTTGGAAGAGTTAATTAAAGTTTCAATAGAAATTCTTCATTGTCAAATAGATTCATGTACTTTTTCTTTGTATCGATGCATATTTTGAATGAAATAAAAGGATTTCTTATCTTGATAAAATAAATAAAGGGAGATAATTCATTGAAAGTTTAAAAAAAATGGGATGGATGTCGCAGTACTTCTACGACATCCATCCCATCTTTATTTCTTGATATGATATTTTATGAGTTGTATGGATACTCATGGACATACTTCATTTAAATGAAGTCTGGACATTATATTTATGGACAAGGGGGAGGGTCCTTGCTATCTGACAGCAGGAAGTAAGATAATGCTTTTTTACTTGTCTGTTTTTCTGGAAAGATACTTTTTAATGGCTGAAATAATTACCTTGAATAATCAGTAAAAGATAATTTCTCTATCTGTCTTGTCTTTACATTTTGAATCTCTGAAAATAAAAAAAAAATAGATAAAATTTAAGTCAGAGTTTTCATATTGCTATTCTTGTTGTGAACACCTATTTTTTTCTGTTTTCATAAGATAGATAAAAGATGAGTTAAATGGTTTTTAATTGCTAGATTTTAATTATCTTTGATAATAATAACAATTATTAAGTTTGGTTTAAAGTATTTTACAAGTTTGAAAAAATTCAATATTGTAGTGCAGTCTATAAACAAATCAACAGCAAAATTTTTTTAATTGTTGGATTATTTGGAAGAGTTAATTAAAGTTTCAGTACAAATTCGTCATTGTTGAATAGATTCATCTACTTTTTCTTTGTATCGATGCATATTTTGAACGAAATAAAAGGATTTCTTATCTTGATAAAATAAATAAAGGGAGATAATTCATTGAAAGTGTAAAAAAATGGGATTGATGTCGCAGTACTTCTACGACATCCATCCAATCTTTATTTCTTGATATGATATTTTATGAGTTGTATGGATACTCATGCACATACCTCATTTAAATGAAGTCTGGACATTATATTTACTTTTTAATGGCTGAAATAATTACCTTGAATAATCAGTAAAAAATCATTACATTTTGAATCTCCGAAAATAACAAAAAATAAATAAAATTTAAGTCTGAGTTTTCATATTGCTATTCTTGTTGTGAACCCCCTATTTTTTTTCTGTTTTCATAAGATAGATAAAAAATGAGTTAAATGGTTTTTAATTGCTAGATTTTAATTATCTTTGATAATAAAAACAATTATTACTTTTGGTTTAAAGTATTTCACAACTTTGAAAAAATTCAATGTTGTAGTGCAGTTTAATTGGTGGATTATTTGGAAGAGTTAATTAAAGTTTCAATACAAATTCTTCATTGTTAAATAGATTCATGTATTTTTTCTTTGTATCGATGCATATTTTGAATGAAATAAAAGGATTTCTTATCTTGATAAAATAAAAAAGGGAGATAGATAATTCATTGAAAGTGTAAAAAAATGGGATGGATGTCGCAGTTATTCTACGACATCCATCCCACTTTTATTTCTTGATATGATATTTTATGAGTTTTATGGATACTCATGCATATACTTCATTTAAATGAAGTCTGGATATTAGATTTATGGAAAATGGGGGATCCTTGCTGTCTGACAGCAGAAATTAAGCAAGATTTGGCTCAAAATTTAAGGGATGGTAGATCTTGTCTAAACAATTTTACCCTGCCAGATTTTTGATATCTGTAATGATTTTCGAGTTTTTGACCAAAAAACTGCAATTTACCCCTATGTTCTATTTGTATGGCGGCCATGTTTTTTTTGCCCAGCAGACTTATCGGATACAGTTTGAAAAGCCATACCCTGATGATGATCCATACCAAGTTTGGTTACATTTGGCCCAGTGGTTTCAGAGATTTTTGAAACTGTTGATGGACGACAGACAAAGGACGCATAGTGATGGCAATAGCTCACATGGCCTTTCTAGGCCAGGTAAGGCCAAATAAAATTATACCTCTGTTTCCTGATACATGGCAGAAAAAAAAATGGGTAGGTAGGTAGGGATTTTTTTTATTATTATTATTATTAATACATATATATATATGATGAAAAATATAAGTGCAACAGGAACCTATGTCTGAAGCTAGCATATTACTGTCAATTCAATGGTACATGACTAGGGAAGTGTAAACTTATGCTGAAGATACCTATGCAGGGTACAAAGTTTCAAAATCGTGCAACAGGATCGGAAGCGGAAATGACCTTTCCTAGCATTTTCTGATCTGTCAGCTAGAATTTGTTTGACCAAACCATCGCTCACATACATGTATTAGTTGTCTCTACTTTTCTCTGTTTAGTAAGACCCAAATAAATTGTGGAAAACAAAAACTAAGTCCAACTACATAAAAATAACCAAAGTGGCAACTAGAAAAATGAGCATTTTAAACCTCCTTCCCAAAAATCCAGGTCAAAAAGTTGATGTACATGTTTGAAAGAGAAGAAAGACAAAGAAGATGTGTAGCTCCTTTGTACCAGCTATAACTGATATCTGACAATCATAACTTTAAATAATGAATGATTTAGATTCAATATCTTTAAAACTATTAATTTTGAAACAAACAGAATAAATTGTGAAAGTAAAAGGTAAGAAAGTTAATACTGTGCATTGTCAACACTTTACCATTTTAGTCTAGAATAACAGCACATAGTATAGTCAATGATAATTCTTAATCCCTTTTGAAAACTTAAATTCTCCTAATCCTATATAATGTAACAAATCTTTAGAGTTTAAGAAATTATCTAGTATAATACCTTTTTACAATGAGCATGATAAGGTGCTCCCAATCACAGGAGTATTGTAAACATCAAAGTTTTATGTAATGGGTATAAAAGTCGTTTCTTTACCCTACATCTATGCACCCATGCATAATCTGGCCGTGGAAAAGTCCTTTTGGACAGAACGATTATTGAATAAAGATGATTTACTTGCTTGATCACCAGTTTTGAATATGGAAATCTCTTGGATATTCACTACATGCAGGACATGTTTTGTACACGAGTCGGTCGGTGACATTTTTTTTTGTCCTACAAATTCAGTACACTCGGGAGGTGAAGACGTGAATCGGTCTGGTAACAGGAAACAGAGGTATTATTTTATTTGGCCTCATCCTTTCAATATTATTGTAATTTGAGTCGGACACATTTTGTCCCTCTGCAGCATGACCAATACAATTTGTTACCTTCTGCATGTTTGATGGTTGCATAATGTACTGAATTTTTTATACAGGAATCGTTACTATTCAATTAAAATATGAATAGGAACATGTATAACATTTTTAAAAACAAAATTGATGAAAAGCCAAAAGGGTGGGTTTCAAAGTTCCAAAGTGCCACCTCTATCAATCAAGTATCCATGTAGCCCCATCCTGTCTGAGACACATGAAAATAATGCAGTCAAAAGAAAGCAAAGCACACTGGCCTGTTCAAGTACAGCTTTCTCAATTTTCAAAGGGCCAGGTTGGGGAGCAGAAGTAGCTGCGGTTCCGTAGCCCTAATAGTCTTTTTGATGTTTTTTTTTTTTTTTTTTTTTATTTTGCTAGATGGTCCGCAAATATCAAAATTTTAGCATAAGGACCATAAGCAGGTCTGGTCGACCCTGGTTTTCCGAGTATACTCGAAAACCCAAGGAAACAATCCCATCATGCAATACCTCAGTGGAACGCTCCTGTCTAAAGGGTCAAATCTTATCCTTTAAAGTATTTTTGGCGGGCTTTTTCAAAAAAGTACATTCTTTAAAAACTAATGAAATTCGATTTTACAGCGTTTATTTACCTTTATAAATAATATTATATATGTAAGATAAGTTTGATTATGTTTCATTTGTCTGTTTGGTTTTCTGAATAATTGTCACTTGATTTTTTTTATCTTTGGTTCGATTTTTCGTATTATTTTGAATTTATTTTGTTTGTTGAATTATTTTTCTTTTATTTTTTCCTTATCAAAATTGTAATCAAGTTTAATTATTTTTTTAACTTAAGCTTTGATTTGTTTTGAACTTAAACTGCCTTGTCATGTCTGTAGACTAGCCACATTCTTGGCATTCTTGCTGTCTGGAATCAAGGCATTTTGTTTCATCATTTTCCCTATCGTTATATATGTATCCGATGTGAATGAAACAGTTATTTTATTTTGTTCGATGTGCTATAAAAACATTGTTCATCTGAATGTTACGATGTCTGCAGCATGACCAATACAATTTGTTACCGTCTGCATGTTTGATGGTTGCATAATGTACTGAATTTTTATACAGGAATCGCTACGATTGCTGACAAGACAAAGAAAACCTTGTAACATGATACTTACGCTGAAATGTCTTGTTGACGTCTGCTTATCCGGAAGTGCAAGGGAGATAACGCGCGATCCGATTCCGGTCCAAAATACGGATTAGTTTTAAAAACGAGCCGTTAGAAAAGCTAGAATTTAGGTGTGGCCCCATGAATGTTGAATAACAAGACTTTGAATATCGATAGAAAAATGGATAAGCCATTATCAAAATAAAAGTCTTTTGTTTTTTTCATTCAAGAAAGTTTTTCATGGACTGAACACATAAATAATATATCACAAAGGGAAAATTCATATTTAGTTTTTTTTGCAGATGTTTGAAGAAATACAAAAATCATAAGAAAATGTTATTTTCATAGCATTTATTCTCCCACATTTGTTAACTTTTTTTTCAGGTATTGCAATGAATATTTATTTGGCAGCTTACTCGATTTACCAGGGAGGACTTAACACAATATTTCAGACAAGGTAGTGACGTATTTAGGAAACTGGGATTTTTTTTTCAATTACGATAAGAAAACTTTGTAGATTTTCACAAGTATGTTTTTTTTTTTTTTTTTTTTTTTTTTTTTTTTTTTCCATCCAAAATAAAATAGCCCTAGAATATTTATCAAATTTATCAATATTTCTTGTTTCGACGAAGGACCAACAATCATACCATTCTAGATGTTCATCAACAGAGATAATTTCGTTCTTCATAACCGATTGAAGAAAAGTACACAACGAGTATCCCCTTCAGTGGAGCAAAAATTAAATTGCAAAGGCAATTCTATGAAAAAAGAACGAGAGAAAACGGTAAATGAATTTAGAAATTTCTACAAATGGTTAAATTTCTTTTCAATTAATATGTTTGCTACATCGTTTAGTTTTAATGTGTAACTATATTATTATGTCCCTTCAGACGTAGTCGGGACGACACTTTGTTTTTGGTTCGTTTCTTTGTTATTGTTGTTTTTACTCAATTCTTATTATTAAGTCTCTCACACGAAGTTTGGGGAGACTTATTGTTTTACTCCCGTTTATTTAGTCTCCCAAACGAAGTTTGGGGAGACTTATTGTTTTCACTCAATTCTTTTTATTTTTTTTTTATTCTTGATCTTCTTCTTCTCTTTCCGCCAAAAATTTGTCCGACCATTTTCCCAGAGACTACTGGTCCAATCTTGACCAAACTTCATAAGAAGGTGGAACCCTATACCAAGAGGTGCAATCAGGTCTTGGAATTTTCAAAATGGCACCGGTTGCCTTTAAACGGCAAAAAGGGCGGGAAAATGAAAGTGCTCAGAATTGGATGAAACTTAATAGGAAGGTTGCTTAAGACATGGGTAATTGGTTTCTGGTCTCCAAGACTTCAAAATGGCACCAGTTGCCGTGGAAACGGCAGAAAAGGCGGGAAAATGAAAGTGCTCAGAATTGGATGAAATTTTACAGGAAGGTTGCTTAGTACATGGGTAATTTATTTCTGGTCTCCAAGACTTCAAAATCGTGACCGTTGCCATGGAAATGCCAAAAAGGAGGGAAAATGAAAGTGCTCAGAATTGGATGAAATTTTTCAGGAAGGTTGCTTAGGACATGGGGAATTGGTTCCTGGTCTCCAAGACCTCAAAATCGTGACCGTTGCCATGGAAATACCAAAAAGGCGGAAAATGAAAATTATCAGAGGAAGGTTACCTAAGATGTAGGAAATTGGTTTTCGCTCTCCAAGACTTCAAAATTGTGACTGTTGCTATGGAAACGGAAAAAGGCAGGAAAAATCAGAGTGCTCAATTAACAGGAGGCATAGGTTGTGAGGAAGTGATTTTTAGCCCTGATTTCTGATTTGGGAGTTCGTTTGGGAGACTTTTGTATCAGCATCCTGATACAATTATAAATTTTTATTATTATCATTCCCTCTTCTTCGCCACTTTAGTTGTCCGGCATTTTTCTCGTAGAATATTGGTTCGATTTTTATGAAACTTCACAGGTTGATGGATACCCATCCCACGGGATGCACTTGGTTGTCAAAATTTTCAAAATGGCCGCCGCTGCCATGGAAATGGAAAAAAGGCGAACAATTGGAAAGAGAACAAAAAGTGGAAAAATCCAAAGTGCTCAGAATTTAATAACCCTCTACAGACAGTTTGCGTAGGTTGTGTGGAAGTGATTTGTACCCGATATCATGGTAATGACAGAAAAGGCGGGAAAATGAAAGTGCTCGGATATGGATGAAACTTTACAGGAAGGTTGTTTAGGACATGAGAAATTGGTCACCGGTTTCCAAGACTCAAAAATGGTGACCGTTGCTAAAAATTTAAGAAAAATCATCAGACAGCTTGCATAGGCTATGTCGATGAAAATTGTAGCCCTTATTTCTGATTTGGGAGTTCGTTTGGAAGACTTTTGTATCATCATCCTGGTACAATTATAATTTTTTATTATTATGTAGCCCAAGACGAAGTCGGAGAGACATATTGATATTGTTCTGTTTCTTTGTTAATAACACGCTTTCTTATTATTATTATGTCGCCCAAGGCGTAGTCGGGGCAACGTATTGTTATTGTTCTGTTTCTTCTAATTATCATTCTTTGTTATTATTATTGTTATTATTTAACGTCATGCGTTTGCTCAATACCAACAAGAGACCAATCCGTAGTCATGCCACTAGGACATACCATCGCTCTAATGTAAAAAGGGCTGCTAAATGTAGGTCACAGACAAAAATGTTTCAAGATCTGTTGTCCAACCTTCGACATCCACTTGGACTCAACTCTATCAGAACGATTTTATTTTCTTTAGCTGTGTCATTCTTTAAAAAACTGAGAGACTATAGTCTAGATCAGAGTGGAGTTAATCCACTGACTCCACAATATAGACTCTGCAGTATTTTTTGTGATGTAGCTCAATTTAGACTGTTTAAACCTGTCAGGACTGAAGAATTACATAACAGCAGCAGGAAATTTTTACATATGCCATTTAAGAACAAAGGTATTGACGCTATTAATCCAAGCAATATACTTAAACACAAACAAATAATATCGAAAACTCCTGTCTACTTAAATAATCAATCAGTCCCCATTATTTCCTACAGCTACTCCAACACCATCGGAAAGCATATCTTTAATTTCAGAAAAGCATTGCTAGATATTGATATTGAACTTTACTCTAAAAATCCTCTGACGTGTGATTGTTCCAGTTCACCTTTTATATACCAACCATCTGGCCACGTTATAACAGGTAATCTGGATATAATTGAACACAATGGTCTCAGGAAAATTGTTTCAAAAGGCCCGAAGTTCGGGGAACTTCAATGTATCAACTGGAATCATTATTTTAAGATCATAATGAGGAATATACCAGATCCTGGGTCAAGCGTGATTCTGAAGTTGATGACATCATCACATTGTCAGAGTGGGTAAAAGCTATCCGGTCTTTAGTGTTACGCAGAATGCATTAATTGAAAAACTGCGTACAGAATACACCTAAATCTATCTTCAAAGACTATGACGCTGTGTCTTGTCTTTCATCCCTTCACGAAAAGTATGTTGTCATTCCAGCAGACACAGCCGCAAACAATGTTGTTTTTTTTTGTGTGCAAAAAGCACTCTTGTGATTGGCTTATACAAGAACTTGGCGTAGATAATAGCTCTGGCAATCCCACATACAAAAATATTACTATAGATACAGATGAAATTCTGGCAAATCATAAATCGTTTATGGAATCATTAAACATTTCTACTTATGACAAAGCTAAAGATTTACCTAGTTTGTACTGGACACCCATACTTCATAAGTTCCCGTACAAACAACGGTACATTGCCGGTTCTTCTAATTGTTCTACTAAAGAATTGTCCATTATCCTACCTAAGATTTTAATTGCAGTGACACACAGTCTGCATTCATATGGGTACAAATTGTTCTCCTCTCTTAGCCGACCTGTTTTTGTTCACTTACGAAACAAAATTTTTGTAAAATTTGGTCAAACAAAATAAAATTTAAGAGGCTAGATCCTTTAATTACTCATACAGATATATTGATGATGTCTTGTTGCTTAATGAAAGTAAATTTACCGACTATATTCCATTAATATATCCCCCAGAACTTGCAATGAAGGAGACTACAGACACTGACCATTCTGTTTCGTTTTTAGATTTACTTTTTGAGTTTGACGATAGTGGCAACTTAAGCACTCGGATTTATGACAAAAGAGACGACTTCAATTTTGATATTGTAAACTTTCCACACCTCGACAGTAATATTTCGTCTTCCCCAGCGTATGGAGTATATATTTCTCAATTAATCCGTTACACTAGAGCATGTAGTCACTACCAAGATTTTTTGAAATGACACAGATGTTTAATTCGTAAACTTTTTTAGGGCTTTGAGAAATGCAGATTAATAGTTTTTCTGAAGAAATTTATTGGACGATATCCAGATTTGATTGCTAAATATTCAATTCCAGTTTTATTAAAGACGGTTTTGTTTAAGTTTTGGCTTCTTCTTTGAGGTTTCTCTTTTTGCCTATTTGGTGTGATTTGTTCACCGAGTGACAAAAACATTTTACCTGTATGAGACAAGGCTTGTACTTCGAACGACAAAAACATTTGACCTGTTTGAAAAACATCTAGGTTTTGACAATATTAAGGCTTTGACATTTTTCACAATCTGGGCACACAGAAGCTATAGTTATTTTTTTTTTTACGAAAGGATATGGAGTAAATGAACATGAGACCATAACACATATGTTAATTCCAACTGCAATAATTTTAATAAACTGTATGGCCATTTCGGAAATGTATTCCTTATCAGCAGCACTAGAACCCAAACAAAGGAAATCCATAATTTCAAAAAATGAAAACCAAACGAAAACCGAATAATCAGTAATATCAAATATAGCTAAGGACAAAACTACGATGGTGGGAGTTAATCCTTTGGTTTTAGAATTTACATAAATTTAGATAATAGTAATTGAACAAAGTGTACACATGAGATATCATCTCATGTACAAGTACACCATATCTAAGAAAAATAAAGAAATAAAAATAAAGAGTTAGTCTGATGAAAACTTTTCAATACAAAATTTAACGGCTTCTAAATCAAATTCATGTGGGATTGTAGTATAAAGATTTACTACATCAAATAAAACTTGTATTTTGTTGTTTTGTACTCTTTCAGTTTAATGACGAAGCATATCAATATCATCCAGAATTAAACGGGGAATATGTTTTAAAAAGTCCTAAGAAGTATATCTAGAAAATTACTCAACCTGTATGTTTCACATTGATGACCTGCTACTATGATTATAAACTTTAAGTCGTCTGGACATGGCAAATGCAAAAATGTTGAATTCTTATCTTTACACTTGTCACTAATTTGATGACTTTTATGGTAGAAATAACTGTTTTTGGATTTAAACTTTGTCAAATAATCAAATTCCTTTCGAGTAAGTCCTTTTTGATACACGTGAATTAGAACAGCAAGTTTTTTTTTTATTATTATTTTTCTTGTCTATATTTGTCCGCGGTTTAGAAAGAGCAATATTCTTTTTAACATTTTTTTATTCATTAAAACAACATCACCTCCCTTGTCCGCTTCTTTTAAAACCAATGAACTGTCGTTCTTTTAGGTTATAAATAGCTTCCTATTTGTTGCCGCTTAAATTGGACCTGACATGATTTGGTTTAATTTCTGAATATGGAAATTGGTAATGCTTTCACAAAATTTATCTAGTTCTTTATTTCTACCCTAATCCCTAATTAAAAGTATAATCGCTCTTGTTCCTAACAACAGAAATATCATTTTCATCTTCATCAAACAGACCTTCAATTAATCTAAGTCTACGACAACAAGCCGAAATATCATCCTAAATGTCATTTAATTAATTTTTCTGTGGCGTCGGTGTAAATTTTAAACCTTTATATAAAATACTTATTTCGGAGTCATTTACATTTTTTATGACAGACTAATTACCTTCGGTTTCTAGTGAACAGCTGGTTCCATTGCATATCCCGGTATCTCTGTGCCTGGTGTAAAAAACCATTTTCATTAGTTTGATTTTGTGCATTTAACTTTTTTTGTCGTTGATGCATATATGAATTGTCGGTTTTATTTTCATTTGAATATCCCTTTTTTATTGTTAGATCTTTGATCTACCATTTAGCCTGTTTTAAGACTTTGTTATTGTTTCGTTTTGCAATATTTTTAGTATTGTTCATTTGCAACACTATTGAATTTGTGATTATAGTAATGGTACATTTAGCTTTTAGATATCAAGCAAAACCAACTGGCAGCCATCTTGGATATAACGCCGACCTGAAAAACACCTTTTTGCAAGGGACCACTCAAGGACCGTTTTGGCCAAGTTTCGTCCCAATTGGCCCAGTGGTTTCAGAGGAGATCTTTGAATGAAAATTTTATGCCGGACGGACGCCGGACGGGCGACGGACAGACAGACGATGGACGCAAAGTGATGGCAAAAAGTCATCCTGGCTTTAGCCAGCTGAGCTAAAAATCAGGTCACACATCTGAGGACATGAGATTTGATTGACAAGGTTGATCAGCTGAAAGGAAAATTGATTTAGGTGTTTTTGAAATAAGTCCACCTAAAACTAATTGAGGAACAGGTACTAGTATTCAACATTGATAAAGGTCATAGTTGATCCACTAAGATATTACCAGTACAGCTAATTGATGTTTTGACCACTTCCTTCCACCAACTCATTTCTTTGTATTTGCAACAGTTCTACATGGCAGTTTTCTCTATTCCCTCTTATTAACTGATGTTTGACACAAAGTGTTAGCTGAATTACGACAACTTTTAAATTTGTGAAAGTTCTAAGAAACCACTGCTATATTTAGGGGACTACAGTAGAATTTCGAGGTGAACTAGTTTATAGGTAATACTGGGTAATAGAAGAATATTAAGAGGAACTAGTTTAAAAAATGGCACTTATTTAGAATACCAAGTTGAATTAAGTTTTACTTTCCTCAGTCAGAATTGACACAAGTTCTCAAGTTCAGTGATGCATCCATCATTCTATAATTTCTTTTCTTATTAGAGACACAATTATTGATATTTTTAAATCCTATCAACAACATTCATAATGAAGTGTTTATTATATTTGGTCATTCTTAATATCTTTAAAAAGATAAATTGAAATAAAACATAATACAGGATAAAAAATCCAAAACAAGTATACTCTGACAAAAGTCAGAATACTCAAGCTGAGTTATTGTTATTTTTTTCATTGATTTATATGAATCTAATTTTTGCATAGGCAATGGTCATGTTGACAAGTTACTGATTTTTATTCATGCACAAATTGTTACTAGTATAGGTGATAAGAACAAAACCGAGAGATGCAATAAGGAGCAGTGATAGAGAGATACAGATTGGCTACTACTAAATACGTCAAGGGTGACGGACTTATAGTACCGAGGATGCAACTGAGATGTTCACAAAATCCTCAGAACTCTTCGATAGTTTTTTGTGAAAGCTGATATTATAGGTAAACTTCGTCGGATTGTTATCTGAAATGGTGATAAGCAAATTTACCGAGACTTTCGATGTTGTCAGTTACATATACCATTAACTACAAGTTGCTAATCTCTATAATGTCTCTGTAAGGAACAAATAATCAAAAATAATTTAAAAAAGAAAGGCAAGAACTAGCTAATTATGATTGTTCGATCCGTTTTTGTTTACAGCAATAATTCAGTGTTTTATGCATTTCGTGTAATTTTAACAATATGAATTTTGACGTAAATTTCAAAGACGTGCATAGTTAATATTGAATAATTTCAATTTCTATTACAACGCCCAATTATATTGGTCAATGTCATGAAAAAAAAAGAAGCTATTTTTTTCAAAAAATATGTAGTGCTGTTTCCTCGGGCTTAAAATAGCACAAACTCCATAAACATTTAGTGGGTTCTTTATTTCGTACATAGTACTGTTGATACGTTGATAGAAAATACCCTGAAATACCAATAAACGTTTTACTATCATAGTTTAACTAGTTCTTTAATTAATGACAATTATGGTAAAAATAATAATTATAAACAATACCAAATAAGGAAATACGTAGTCTTCCTTATGACAGTTCTAAAACTAAGCTTTTCAAAATACCGGGATCAAAATGGGTTTAGTTCAATTTGTGCGTGTTCAATCATGTTTTCGTGTAATTAATGGGTATTGAATTCTGTTACAGTTATCAAGATGAGAACGGCAAAATATCACAGTTCTGTGTCGACTGTGAAAGTTTCAATGTACAAAATATGTAATAAAAATATAAAATACAACTAAAGTTTGCAAAACATAAGCCAAGTATACAAAATACTGCAAACAAAGCAAATAAGCAAAAATACATAAAATACAATACAACAAAACCTACCTCACATGTATGTGAGAAGGCAATGTATCAATACACATCAATGGATTACACCATACTATTAATGAGTACTACAGGTCACATCGTAATTGCTACGTGAAGAACAAATATTAAAATCATACTTAACCTATTCTATTCAGGGACTAGTGCTGCTAAAAATCAATAGGCAAATATGGGTTATTTCCCTTTTAAGTTTACTCTTTGTGTTTAACTAGAATTTACACCAATATTAACTAATATTACATATCAAACACTCATACAGTCTAGAATTAATAGTTTTATCAAGATTTTATGAAAAGTTAGGTTTTAATTATGAATCTGTTAGATATTTACTAAATTTTACTATTTAACTTAATTTTATCAGTTTTACATAATTTTAACATATATAACTCAGTTGTTATGTATATATAAAGATTTAATGCAAACTTTACGTTTATGGTTAGCTCACAAATAAGTCAAACATACTCCAATCTACTATTTACATAATCACACATTCAAATATGACATTCACACATCTTTCATTCTAAAGTGGGCATTAACAGGCGGAATATTACGTCATTAGTGCAACAGAGTAAGAAACTGACCTTCATATAGAATATCCAAAACTCCAAATTAATGTATTTCCAAATCAGTTATTTTTATCACAAAAAATCAGATACACATCTAACCATTTAAATGACCTGGGCAAGAGTGACCACAAAGAACAAAGGTTTCCCGCCTAAACTTTCCGGGCAAAACCAACCAATGAAAATAGGAAAATACTCGTACATGTATGAAATCAATAAGTTATACACCGGACTGATTTAGCAGACAACTATTATAACTGTAATTAAAAAGATAAATTAGTCCTAGTATTAGTATTATACTGAAACAAGTATGATAAATATTCCATGCTGATGCAATATCTCAAATATCTATAAAACATAAAAAGATATAAACTAACAAAAATCCAACACTACCACTCACTACCCCAGCTGTTTAAATGACGTCCCGTCATTTAACTACTAGTGGTGGTAGACTGGTAGACTATGTCCAGGATCATCTTGGCTGCATCCTTCTCTAGTCCTGAAAATAAAGGAGTCTGGGCAAGTGAAGAGATGTAATCAGCCTTCTGACGCCACTTTTGAATCCCATGCTGAACTGAAACAGAAGTTTGACGTACTGCTGTCATACTGGTGTCATAATTTCCAGAAGTTAACCGAGCGGGTGGTCTTCTTTCCCTTCCGGATCGTTTGGCAGGTATTGGTGGTGTTCTCTCGACATCTTCAGGCGATTCATCATCCACAGGAGAATCATTCTCTGGAGAAACATTTGAAGCATGTCCGTTCGAAGCGCTTCCTTTTGATTCGACTTTAAGTTCGTCATCTGCCTGTTCTTGAAGTTCATGGGCGTCCCCATCAGATATGATGTGGTCATCTTTCTGTGCGTCGACAACTATATCATCAGCGACTGGTGGTTCGTTGTCAAGTGTCAGCACAAATTCGACTTCAGATTCATCAAATGATTCTGGTCCATCATCTTCTGAAGTTGATTCGACCACTGTTGTCTTCTGTCTCGTTCTTGGGCGAGGAGTAGGTGTTGGTCTTTGAACTGGTTCCTGGTCTTTGATGTATCCGAACGGATGCAAAAGATTTCGGTGAAGCTTCTTGGTTCTTCCTTGTCCATCTTCCCTAACAGCTGTGTAGACAGGACTATCTATGTCGGGCTGGTCCAAAACAACATATGGTGTATCTTCCCATAAAACGGACAGCTTGTGTTTCGCATCAAAAGCTACTTTCTTCACAAGAACTCTGCCCTTTTTCAACTGCAGCCCTTCTGGCTTTGATGTCATAGCCTTCTTTCTGAAAAGCCTTGGCATCGATAGATGATTCTGATGCTATATTGTAGGCTGTCGCCAATCTTTCTCTCAGTTCTTCTGTGTACTTTCTGGCTGCTTAGTGTTCTTGTGAAGTCCGAAGGCAAGGTCAATGGATAAGCGTGGTTGGACTTCTGGGTAGATGTCAATGTTCCAAGCATCCAAGGTAAAATCCGGTAAATACGATCACACAACCCATTACCCATTGGTTGATATGGCGTGGTTCTGGACTTTTTCATCCCAGTCAGGCTGCACAGCTCTTTGACCACCTTACTCTCGAAGTTGGCTCCCTTATCTGAATGTATCTGCTGGGGTAAACCAGAATGGAGAATAAAGTTGTCGAAGAGAGCCTTTGCTGTGGTTTTGGCTGTTTGGTTCCGTGTTAGGATCGCTTGAGCGTAGAGGGTAAACTGGACCGTAGTAACCAAGATGTTCTGGTACCCTCCTTTGGATTGCTCAAGCGTCAGGAAATCCACACAGATCAACTCCAATGGAAAGCTGGCGATAATACTAACCAATGGAGCTCGCTGACTGGTAGCTGGCGTCTTTTTCTTGATACATCTGCTGCATTGAGATATCCACTCTTCCACTGCCCTGTCCATACCGGGTCAGTAAAACCTGTCGCGCAGCAGTTAAAGGGTGCATTTCTTTCTAAGATGTCCCATGTCATCATGTAGGGATTCCAGGACTATCGGTACATCTGCAGATGGTAGTACCAGTTGATCCTTTCTGTCATTACCTATTGTAACTTCTCGGTAGAGTACACCATCTTTGAGTCTAAGATGTTGGAACTTTCTCAGAAGTGGTGTAGAGCCAACCTCTGCAGAAGATGGTTTCTTCCCTTGTTTAACAAAGCGGACAACGGGTTCTATCTGATGGTCCATAGCCTGAACTTGTGCCCAATTGATGAAGACATATTCTTTATAATCATTCTCATCATCACTGGATGATACTGCTTCTTGTGTAACTGCTAGACTATCCACATGTGCTTTTGGAAGGGCAGAGTTGCCGATGGCCTGAACAGAATCTGTGAAGATGATCTCTCTATTGATGGAATCTGTGTCAGGTGCACGACTAAGGCCATCTGCATCGCTGTTCGTCTTGCTGGGCCGATACTCGATGTTAAAGTTGAAGGCTGCAGCTAGCTATCTATGACCTGTAGCATCAAGTTTTGCGGTGGTCAGGACATAAGTCATGGAATTATTATCGGTCAGAACAGTGAAGGTGTTTCCGTAGAGGTAATCTCTAAATTTGTCACACACTACCCATTTCAAAGACAAAAACTCCAGTTTGTTTGCTGGGTACTTCTTTTCGGACTTCTGCTAGGAGAACACGCTTCTCCTGGTATAAGACAGTGCCAAATGCAGTCGTTGATGCATCTGTGTGCAGTTCTAATGGGAGGTTACTCTGAGAATACCCCCAGATAGGAGCAGATGTAAGCAGGTTCTTCAATTTGGCAAAAGCTTGTTCTTAGTCAGGACCCCATTGCTATGGTTTCTGTTGGTGCTTCTTTGATTTCTTCCCAGGGTTAGGTATAAGATCTGTAAGAGGTCTGCTAATTCTGTTGAATTCCCTTATGAACCGGCGGTAATAACCGACAAAGCCGAGGAAGCGTCTAACATCTTCAGGATTGGTAGGTGTTGGCCACTTCACTACCTTGTCTATTTTGTCCCGGTCAACTTCGACACCATCCGCAGATACAACATGGCCTACATACTTCACTCTTCTTTTGAAGAAGGTACTCCTCTCTGGTGCAAGCTTCATGTTGTGTTAGCGGAGTCTGTTGAAAACTAGGCGGATATTTCCCAGCTATTCCTCATAAGTCTTCCCGAAGATTATCATGCAATGAAATGAATGCAATGCAATGAAAATACAGCATATTTTCAGATGAAAATCAGACAGTCACTCCTCCATCATGCGTTGGTATGTTGCTATGCTGTTTGTAGGTCCGAATGGCATGCGGTTATATTCAAAGAAACCAAGTGGGCCGGCAGTAAATGCTGTCCTTTCCTTGTGTTGTTCCAGAATTTCTACTTGGTGATACCCGCTCCTCATATCTATTGTTGAACAGAATGCACTGCCTGCTAAGGAGTCTAGAAGATCTTCAATTCTAGGTAAAGCGTAACTGTCTTTCATTTTGATGCTATTTAGTTGACGATAGTCCACTCATAAGGACTATGTGATGGTCTGATGGTACCATTCGCCAGCAACTGTCGTATACGGGTCTTGACCTCGTCATACATAGATGGCGGTATGCGTCTTTAACGTTGCTTGAATGGTCGTTTATCTGCCAGCTTGATGTGGTGTTTTACTTTGGTATTGCCAATGTCCTGATCATTCTTTGCAAAGATGTCCTCAAATGATTTGATCAGTTCTATCCCTTCATTCAGTTGTTCTTCTGTGATATCACTAGACTCCATCTCCACTTGGTCAATTACTGATGTTGCTGTTTCCAGTTGCTCCTGATGTTGAATGCTAGCTGATTGTATCTCGCACAAGACTTCTTTTGGTTGGATGGTGATGGTGCGGTTGGTAACATTGGCAATTTGCACTTCAATAGCCTCTTTAACGTTGTACTTGTATTCTAATAGCGCTGGTGTTATTTCCAGGTCTTTCCAATTCGGTTGAAGTGTTGAACAGTGTATCATTGCTGAGGTGGTAGTTCTTTATCTTTATATCCCTGTATCTGCATGATGGTGTTGGGCTTGATGTTGGGCTTGATGGTAACTGTGTTCCTTACAGCATTTCTAATAACTGCTAACGTATTGTTGTGACGTGCAAGTTCTTTTTCCCCGGAGTTTGAAAGAACGAATGGTCAGGTACCATGGTGTTGTAAGGTTTGATGTTTGTAAGAACCGCTCTCCGTTTTTTGATGTGTCAATGATGTTTACAAGTATGTTGGTTCCTATCAGAAGTGGTATCTTTGAGTTGTAATAACTGTCAGGTACAACTAATATGATACAAGTGTAACTACGGCCAGTCTTCTGTGGTAACTCTGTTTCTATCCTTCATAGGGTAACTGTTGTCCATCAGCACATTCAATGTCCAGTAAGGTGTTTATCTGGTTGAGTGGTAATGCTGAAAGCTGGTTGTGGTAGTAGCTATGACTTACTGTAGATACAGTTGACCCAGTATCTAGTAAACTCTTCACCACATTACCATTTATCACAACTTCAGTTTCGGTGGAATGTCCAAACAGTCCTGGAGGTGGTTTATCTTTGGTGTGAGGCACTGATGTTGTGGTTGCTTAACATAGGCCTATGGCTGGCCCTGCATCATAGACTTCTTGGCGTTTAAATCAATGTTGAGTCTAGCTGTGCATCCCCTCTTAAAATGCCCTGGTAATCCACATCTCTAGCATTTCTTCTCACTTCTGTCTTGTGTCACTGGTGTTGATTGTGATTTTGATGCATCATTGTATCCTTGGTACTGTTGCCTGGTAGTTGTATCTGTGTATCTCTGTCCCTGTTGGTTGTAGGACTGATACCTTCCTCCTTGTTGCCTGTGAAAAGGTCTTCTGTATCCTCTGCCTCCACCTCTACCTCTGAACTGAGATTCCCATCTATCCATTCATTCTGGTGTTTAGTTATTGTATAAGGCCTCTAAATTCATCCATTTCAGTCTTTTTAGATGATACTGTAGATGATTTGGCTGGTTTAGGCTTATATTTCCCTTTCCTATCCTCGTAGTCTGTCTCTATGTGTCTTAAGGATATCCTAAGTTCATCAAAATACTTAATGACGTCATATTTCTGGCCAGAGATTTCATTTAGTTCTGTCTTTAGACCTGTCCAAAGCATAGTGCGGAGGATATCATTACCGCTGGACTTGTTGATGATTCCTTTCTCAACTGCCTTCCCAATAATGTTTTCCAATCTACAGCTCAATTGAGTTACGGACTCATCATCCTCTTGTCTGGCTCTGTAAAATTCTGCCAATAAATCTTCCTTCTCCTCTACATCTCCATAGATGCTGTCCAGTTTGTGAAGAATCTCAGGAATGGATGATGTTGGTCCCAGATGCATTGTAATTATCCCAGCGTCCCCCTTTAAGGAATTTCGAACAGGTTTTCCTGACTGTACAGCTTATCTGTCATAAGTCCGCAGACCTCATACCTCCAAAGTTCATATCTGGCCTCTCCTATGTTGTTTGCTCGAGAAAAGATTGATATTTTTGGAGGATCTCTCAACTTAGGCAGTGCATGGTATTATTTTGTTCTGATGGGCCTTGTTGATTCTTCTTCTTCTTGTTTTTTTTTTCTAGTTCTCCAGAAATTGTTGGGTATTTCTTCATTCATTCTTTTAAATCCTTGGTTTCTGTTCCTTTTGGTGTTTCCTTTACCTCCTTCTTAAGTTATTCTATATCTTCAGATAAGATGTTGGTGGCCATGTTGTCAAATATATGATATCTATAAAGATATAAAAAATAAATTCTCTGAAAAACAATGGAAATTAGCAATCTAATAAATACTAAATCAAGAAATGTATGAACATTTCTGAAATGAATTTAAATATCTACAACAAATTGAAATATATCAGACAAAAGTAATATCTATAAAAGAATAGAAACTACAATCTATAAACAAAAGAGAAAAAGAAGCATGTTAATATAAGTTTAAAAAGATATTCAAAAATCTGAAAATAAATAAACCGAAAACAAAGTTCAAAAACTGAAAAGTCTAAATGATCTGAAAATAATTTAAATCTTAAAAGTAAAATACAAAATCTGAAATGAAATTGAAAATAAAGACATATCAAATTAAGTAGTCTGAAAGACCAAAAACATTTAGTATAACATAGTATACTAATATAGAAATAAATAAATAAATATGAAATGCAATCTGAAAATAATAAATATCTACAAACAAAATATTTGATAGTATGACAAAATACTATCAAACTAATCTACAATAAATGAACATAATCTACAATGAATAAAAATAAACTACAATAAATGAAAATAATCTACAATAATGTAAATTCAAATAAATAGCCTACAAGTGAAACTAAATAAACCTACAGTAACTTACAAATATAAATAAATACACCTACAATAATCTACAAATGAAAATAAATAAACCTAAAATAACATAAGTTCAGTTAAATATTATCTACAACCAAAAGAAAAAATGTAAACCTGAAATATCAAATATTGAAAACAAGAATAAAGTTAAACTTCAGGTAAATCACACTCTACAAAACAAAATAAAGTGTATCTATGTAAGAAAAAGCAAAGTATTCACACCCTACATTATAGATCTGAAATATAAACTAAGTTAATATCTGAAATAAAATAGCTAAATTCAAAAAAGAAAATTAAATGAATTCAAAAGAAATAAATGAATAAATATATATCCTGAAATAAATTAAAGATATCTGAAAGAAATGGAAATGATCTAAAATCAATACTAAAACAACGGCAGTAGAATACCGAAGGAACAAAGCACAAGATTACACAAATCAAAGTCCAGAGATAAGGCAAAAGCAAGAACACAAAAGACGGAAGACCAAAGACACCAAATGCCCACAAAACACACGAACATTACATATACAACACAAAAAACTTAAGCACTAACAGTGTGAACTCTTAATAAACAAGAGTGACATCAGGTGCTCCGGAAGGGTAAGCATGTCCTGCTCTGTGCACAGCACGCGTCACACTCTCAGTGGGTCAATCCAGGGTAAAGTCAAAACCGGTAATGTCAAATCCGGGTAGACGTGAATCTAGCTGAAAATGTGAGTTTTTACTTGAGACACTGACATTTCATATCTATCTATGATGTCGTGGTGACGGCCATAGAATTTCTGAAGGGACGAAAGTAACAAAGACTGGACTAACCTATTCTATTCAGGGGCTAGTGCTGCTAAAAATCAATAGGCAAATATGGGTTATTTCCCTTGAAAGTTTACTCTTTGTGTTTAACTAAAATTTACATCAATATTAACTAATATTACATTTTAAACACTCATACAGTCTAGATTGAATAGTTTTATCAAGATTTTATACAAAGTTAGGTTTTAATTATGAATCTGTTCGATATTTACTAAATTTTACTATTTTACTATTTTATCAATTTTACATAATTTTAACATATATTACTCAGTTGTTTTATATATATATATATATAAAGGTTTAATGCCTACTTTACATTTATGTTAAGGTCACAAATAACGCACACATACTCCAATCCACTATTTAGATAATCACACATGCAAATATGACATTCACACATCTTTCACTCTAAAATGGGCATTAACAAGTAAAATATTATGTCATTAGTGCAACAGAGTAAGAAACTGACCTTCATATAGAATATCCAAAACTCCAAATTTATATATTTCACAGTCAGTAATTTTTATCACAAAAAATCAGATACACATCTAACCATTTAAATGACCTGGGCAAGAGTGACCACAAAGAACAAAGGTTTCCCGCCTAAACTATGCCGGCAAAACCAACCAATGAAAATGAGAAAATACTCTTACAGGTATGAAATCAATAAGTTATTCCCCTGACTGATTTAGCAGACTACATTATAACTGTAATTCAAATATAAATGAGTCCTAGTATTAGTATTATACTGAAACAAGTATAATACATATTCCATACTGATACAATATATCAAATATCTATAAAACATATACAAATATAAACTAACAGAAATCCAACACTACCACAAATACTTGTGGGCGATTAATACTTTCCGGGGTCAAATGACGTAAAATTCACTGAAAACATTTTTTAAGAGCAAATTATTGAAATTACAAGAAATAAAAGTAATTTTAGAGGAGTTAATGGATGTATAAACGCGCCCTACTCGCTCACAAACGAAATAAAGTCCTGCAGACTGTGTTTAGTTTTTGAGCGAGTGGGCTGCGTTCACCTTATTTAGTTTGTGAGTAAAAACGATCGATAAACTTTTTCAAAATTACTTTTATTACTATTTATTCAGTTTTTGTTTACATTGCGGGATATCGGAGCCATGTGGTGTAAAACACGCCAGATTGAACAACTAAGGTTATCTCTCTTTGGTTGAAATTCCGATGATGGTCAATTTGTGTATTGAACTCTTTTGTGGGTGAAAACAGTGATCCGCGGCGGATCATATTTACCGCGGATGAACAGACGTCCCTGCGGTTGTGACCCAGCGATTTCGGGTCAGTTGGCAGGTATGTAGACCATTACATGTCAGTTTCCATATCGTCCCTGGTATTAACCCTCTACCAATATCAGCCCCCAGGCTACGCATTTGGGTTTTATATGGGAGTCACAGTCTAATATACCAGGGCTGATGTGGAAAATGTCATGTAATAATCTGCAATTATTCCAACTGGGATTAACCCGAACCTGTAGAGAATTTCAAATGTAATAGTTAAAAAATTATTTACAACAGATACATGTAATTAATCATGAAAAATATATTTTCATCTGCATTTTTTTATAATTTGAAACAACTCATGGTGCGAACGGGATTCGACACGAAACGACAAGGATTCTTGAAAAGGATTCTTAAGTCACAACCATAAGATGTCTGGACACAATATCTGAGAAATCAGCGAAAAAACGACCCCAGGACCTTTGATTGACTTGGGTGTTTGGATAAATTTGGCAAACTCGGGCATCGGGAAACTGGACAAAATGTGGACATTTCCCAAATCGCACACATGTCAGTGTCTCCCACCAGTATTCTGGCTAAATGCAGTAGTTAGTTTTGCTTTGCATTATGTTGCACACTATATGCCAAGATAATTTAATACTGGTTTGGAAGACTTACCAATGGTGGAGTTCGTTTCTGTACGCCGGCGTACGCCTGATACAAGCGGCGTACGCCGATTCAATTCGTTTATGAGTAGGCGCATGACCGGCGCACACCAGACCATGCCGTTTTAATTTGTAAACGCCGAATCAAGATGGCTGACAAGTTGTTGGAAGCTTAATTTCATTCATGAATTTGACAATTTTTGGTTCCATTTACGTACAATATAGCGCGAAATGATAAAAACGATTTATATTGCTTATTTTTCTAAGAGTGAAAGAGATATCACGGCCACTAACACAATAACCGTTCAGAATCCGACTATTTCTTATATTGGATTGTGCAACCCGGGTGTGCATCGATCGACCATTTAGCGTGTTCGGAATACGAGGGTTTATATATAATATATAATATAATAAAATATATAAATCAACGAAAACTATTCACACATATCACACTAAGCCATTACCGACTTTTTGAGGAAATTCAACTCTGTCAGTCAGATGCAAACTGGTAAATGTGATTTGTACTTGTACCTCTGCATTATTTAAAGAGTAAACGATTCATGATTGAAATGGTATATTATATCATTTGTGCATTTTTAAAATAATTTTTCAAATGTAATATAAGGCAGGGACATTTAATTATATGTCACTGCATAAGGTTAATAAAATAACAAATAAGGAATAACCTATCTAAAGCATTTTCATAAAATACTACTCGTAATAAAAATAAGCGAATGCTTTAAAATACAATAGTCGTTGACTACATAAAAACATGAATTTGTTTCACACGTGATGCATATATCATTATCAGGTAAGCCACGGTATCACAGGTGAAAATTGTTTATTGGCACAATCAACATCAGGGGTGGCTGTCAAAGGGAACCATAAACAGTCTGTTCTATTAAAAAAAAATTTTTTTTTGAATTTTTCTTTATTCAAAACAGTAATAAATTGTTCATTTTAAAAAGTATTTGTATTTGAGAATATTAGCAAACAAAATAGTATTATTGACAACAAATATTGTTGGGTATTCACAATCTAGCTGTCGCCATATTGTCTGGTGTCTGTTGTAGAATCAGTGAAAATGACGACTTTCAAATCGATTTTGACATCAGAATATCTTTATTTTTAGTGAAAAGTATTGCTCCGACGAATAGCCTATTTTATCTATTTTCACCACATAGTTGTACAAATTAGAAAAATTCATCAGTTCACTCACAATTCGGCTCTAAAAAGAGGATACTTCACAGAAAATACGACATTAACAGTGCCTTATATAGTGAATGCTTGTGAAACTATTTGAAATTTTAGAATAAACTTTGACGAGACTAAAACTCTTTCGATTCTCATGAAAATTATACCGAAAGAAAGGGAAATTAATGTAGAATAAGCAAATAGATGTAGATAAAAAAAAACGCAATTTCAAATCTTGGTACTCTATATTTTTTACAAGCTATCGCTATATTTCTTTGTAAAAAATACGACAATCCAAAGGTAGTAACATTTAGTCACGTGACTGATCGATGATTTTAATAGTTTAATATGAAAGGCAAAAAAAAACAAGGAAAGATCACTGGCAATGGAATGTTTTTATATATCTTTACTGGGGTAATAACACGGGCTCCACAGCTCTCTGGGAGTATGTGGAGCCGGGAGCTCAGTTAGTGGAGCCAGGGGACCGGATCCCTTGTATTTGGGCCCTCTTCCTCTACACCATCCATAAGCTCGGTACTTGGACTAATATAACAGGGGTTTGAAACATTGTTTCAATTTGGGCTTCGCGGCAGATTTACCTGTAAATCGTCATATTTTTTAGCATTTCTCTGTTGATTCATATTACATCTTTAGTACACTTTACAGCTTCATTTTCCTACCGATTTTAACACAAAATACGTCATTTAATAAAAAAAAAAAAAGATTGCTGCAAATCAAGGTATAATTTTTTTAAAATAAATTTAATCCGAAGTACGCAAATTTTACTCTAATTGACTTATGAAATTTTGGCTTTTTTTTATAAATATACCGCGAAATTTTACACTTCATGGCGTTTTTTTTTAGTACACTTAATATATTTAATGCTACAAAATTTATATGACTGAAAGAATTGTAAGAAAAAAGCTAAATTGAAAAAAGAAAAAAATAGCATTATATGAGACAGAATTACAAAATTTACAAGAAAAGGTTGATAATAACCAAAATAATGGATCTATAAATATATCGAAAATGAAAAGTGTAGAAGAATCATTAGAGAAATTATATCTTGAAAAAAATAAAGGGAATCAAATTCGATCAAGGGTAAAATGGTTTGAGGAAGGGGAAAAAACTCATCATGCTTTTTAGGTTAAGAAAAATCAAGACAGATAAAAACAACAATTACTGAGCTGTATGATGAAAATGGAAATATAACTGATAATCAAGATAAAATCTTAGAATTAGAAGTCAATTATTATAAAAATCTATACAAATCTACTAATCCAAAGCTTGAAGAAATGCATCAGTACATAAATGATAACAAAGAAAATGTTATATTGAAACCAAATGAAAGGGTTTGATGTGAAGGTCTTCTAACGGAAGAGGAATGCAAAAGCGCCGACTTCAAAATGAAATTAAACCGATCACCAGGAAAAGATGGGTTAACTGTAGAGTTTTATAGGCATTTTTGGCACAAAATTAAAAATCTGCTCATTTTTGTCTTTAATTTTAGCTATAAAAAAGGGGAGCTAAAAAATAGTCAAAAAATTGGTGCAATTTCACTTATTTACAAAAAAATGATCCATTATCTCTGGATAATTATCGACCAATTACATTATTAAATTGTGATGTTAAAATAGTTGCTTATGCTTTGGCTCAAAGACTAAAAAAAGTTCTACCTAGTATAATAAATTCTGACTAAGCAGGGTATGTTCAAAATCGCTACATAGGATTTAATGTAAGACAAATACAAGATGTTATAGATTATTCCGAAAAATTTAATATCGATGGCGCTATTGTATTCCTAGATTTCACAAAAGCCTTTGACTAATTAGAAAGAAATTTTATGATATTAACTTTTGAAAAATTTGGATTTAAAGAGTCATTTATAAAACGGGTACAAACCTTGTATAAAGATACAAAAAGTTGTATATTAAATAACGGTTGGGTTTCAGCTCCCTTTGCCCAGTCACGAGGGATAAAACAAGGGTGCCCATGCTCTGCGTTATTGTTAGTACTTGCCGTAGAGATTTTGGCCACAAAATTCAGAGAAAATAATGACCTGAAAGGTATTACAATTAATTTAGACAGTAGAACATGTACTTTAAAAATATGTCAATTGGCAGATGACACCTCTCTTTTTTTTGAAATCTAAAAAAGATATCAATATAGCCCTGAATATCCTTGAAAAAAAATGATTGAAGAGACGAAACTTCGATGCGAATCATGATATTTTTTTCTTTAAATTTAGTTGTAAAATACACAGGGAAAAGTTTAGTGTTTGAACTCAAAAATATGTATCTTAGAAATTGTGCGAGCGTGATCTCATCAGTGAAAAGGATGGGTTGCATTAAGGAATTAAATCGGCCCACTGATTTACTAAAAAAATAATTTAGTGAAAGCATCATCGTTTTGACACCTTTCAACACTGGAACTTTTGTAGTTTTTAACCATATGTTTATTTTCTCAAAACATTGCTTCATTCCACTGAAATTAGCTCATTTCTTATACCCCTCTCGATGGCAATTAACATTAAGCCTATGGAAAAATACTCAACATGGGGTATATCAAAACTGCATTTCTACCCTGCCTTGCATTCGGAACCAAGCTAATAATTTTACAAGAGATTACTTATTTTATAAGAACTAAGCATACAAAATGACAAGCTGGTTCAGCGTGCAAGTCATATAAAAAAATGAAAAAAAAAAATTTAAGTGAAAATTCAGTGGATTTGTGATATTCTGTTTTGCTATCTATCTTAATAATCAAAGTTTGATTGATTTATATATGCAAATTATAGCTTTATACACATCAAAATTCTCAGTAAATTTGGTTCTTCTATTATTCTATACCTGCATCGGCCTTTTTTCTGAACTGGCATTTTGCCAAATAAGGTGAACAAGATCTTGTTTGATAAGAAGACCATATTTATTTTGTGAAGTTTTCCTTGTTTGTATATTCCCAATATAAAAATGTGTTTTTATGCATTTGAAACAAGATATCTGAGCCGTGGAATAGTCAATTGCCCTACAGCATCATCTGTGCATACGTAAAAAAAACATTCCGAAGAAATTTGGTCATTTATTGCCTGATTTCTATGTATTTTCAAGCTTGTTTATTTCCAATGTTAAGTTGTCGAAATGCGCATATGCAGAAATTAAATTCACAAAAACTTCGGTATTCAGTTATTTGTAACCATTGGGTCGATGCCACTGCTGGTGGACTGTTAGTCCCCGAGGGTATTCACCAGCCCAGTAGTCAGTACTTCGGTGCTGACCCGAAAGCCGATTCTATTTAAAACCTTACAATATCTAAATTGTTGTAAATTTTGTTGAAAACTAAGGAGTATCTCCCTCATGCAAAGCTCTGTCCTTAGCTGATTTTGGCTTTACATTCAGATCATTTTGGTTATTTGTTCTCTATCAGTTTTTACACATCTTTGAGTTTATGATCTTCCAAACGTTTAGATTCTATCTGCACTGAAGAGACATAAGTTGTCGAAATGCGCATATGCAGAAATTAAATTCACAGTAACTTTGGTATTTATTTATTATATATGATATTCTCGATTTTATAACTGTCTATTAAGCAGAGTTTGTCTTCTTAGAAAAGGGTTTCCCTCTCGACATGTTATAGGAGCCACTATTACTTTCAAAAAGAGCTGACACATGGATAGAAACGATGTGTAATATAGGAATTTAACAATCGCCTGCCTCAGTTAAAATATAAAACATACATGCATCTTAAGTTATATATGCTTCATTGGTATAACTCATAGTAAAACCTCTGAATATTTAACAAAAAATAATCTTTAATTTCACCAACTAAAGTGCAAATTATTCATGTTTAACAATACATGTCTCAGTATTTGAGTTGGAGGTAAAATTTTCGAAAATCAAAAAACAAAATATCTGAATAGTAAAACTGATACTTATATCAATCAAGCGCTTAAAGTCAACACAATCGTTTTATATAAGTCCACTAACGTGATATTTTGTTTGAAATATAGAAATATCTGTAGAAGTATATGAACATATGTCGGAAAAGCACAAATTACTAGCAATATCAAGAAAATATCAGAAAATCTAATGGCATGGTACTCCATTTACCTCGAAAATGAAGTTTTTGTGTACATTTTTCTCATAAAGGATTATCTGTATTAAAATGTACTATTTCATCTCAAAAAGGAAATTGATTGACAAAAGAATTATATCATGGATAGAATGACATTATCTCCATTTTATTTTAATTTCAAAATGTGGTTCATTGTTGTTTTGGCAATGTCTCAATATTTATTCTTTTCTTACTCTATTTCTGCTTTTGAAGCGAATGCTAGTAAAATCATGTGATCACGTGACTTGCACATGCGTGTTTTGATATTTTATTGTACAATCTTTAACTACATATATTGTAGGTTACATTGAAATATATTATATCAAAATTCCGGGTGGGCCGGAAAACGGCCTTATTGCGACCCATCCTTTATCAACACCGTAGAAAATCTTCCCTGTATAAATTATATATGGCTATAAAGCCAATACAAGGAGCTTTATTCTGGTAAAATTTCTAAATTGTAGGACAGAATTTTTTTTCACACATGACACAAGAGTTTTTATAATAGGGCATCATTATTGTCTGCATAATGTTAGGGGAGGAATGTCCTATTTAAAGCTTAAATTAAAATATGCTTGAAGTGGCTCCAGGGTATTATTCTGCAATTTTGTCCACTGTTTGTTCATTTAGGTTTCACACATTTAGAAAGTATACACTAATGATAAATTTAAAGAAAGGTTAAGATTATTTCAAATTATATGCTCCTTATCCTCTTTAAACATTTTTTAAGAGATGCACTAAAATACAAGAGCTGTAAAGCTAGAGCTAGTTTTGGAGATAAACAGAAATAAAGCAAGGGAGAAAATTTTGATGAAGAAATATTACAATTAATTAAACAATTTATTTCTCTTCAATGTATTTTAATGGTGACCCAAAATTTTCTATATTAATGTACTATAGTATTTGAAAATTGCATATAAAGTATAAACAAAGTCTATCAAACCCCTCATGTAGTCATTTTCCCTAAGATAATGTGAAATCCTGAAATGTTCCCTTAAATTAGCGGTGACCTCAAAATTTCACTTGATTTTTTGAAAAACAAAATCATTGCTGCCATAATGAAAATGTTTGTACACTTTAATAATTTATATAGATTCAAATCATTCACTATTGTCGGTCCTTTCTTTAGTTGTTTTGTAAGATTAACATGTTATTAACATTTGCAGTTCAGTAATGAACAAACATGATATAATGCAGAACAACCCACTCTAAAATGAAAGATTTGTTTTTAATCTTATTGCATCAAATGGTTGGTAATGTAGCTAAGATTTGTATCTCGCCAGTCACAAGCCTGGAGAAATGCAGATTGAACACCATGTATTTGTAGTTTTATACCAAATATATATATATAAAAGTCTCCTCCACTGATATCATTAAGGAGGTTTGGTCCTGATGGTATGAAATTTCTGTCATTTTTTTTTTTTTTTTTAGGAATCCTCTGGTTTTATACATTAAACGCATCATTATTTTTGCCCATTGACCATCTTGTTTCATTTTATATATCTTTGTGAACAATCTGTAGATAATTAAATTTTATTTATTCTATAGCATTTATTCGTGGTCAAATCTTGCTTTATGTTGATCATATTGAATAATCAGAAGAGTTCAGTCTCCTGCGAAAATTTCAATCACTTGTATCTGAGAAAAATGACCATCAACTTATATTTTTTCAAATTAAACTACTGCTTTTTTTAAAATGATTACAAAAATCATGTCTATTTGAAATCCTACATATTTTCAAATTGAGTAGTGAATCCCTAAAATGAAGAAATAACAAGGCTATATAAATCCAACTTTTTTTACACATATGTACACATCAATTAATGTAAATGTACATTTATAGGTTAAATAATAATAAAATGAAAGTCTTAATGCTTGTTTTGGCCTCATGTGACAGCTACATACAATATGAATAATGTTAATTTATCGATGAACATTTTAATCAATTAATGGTACCTCACTTCACTTCGAATTTAGACTCCAAATAATTGGATAATTAAAACAGAATTAAAAAACAAATAATAATTCGGCTTATTTCTATATTTTTTCATGGATTTATTACCTTTATGTACTGTCATGCACTGAAAGAGCTGTTGGTGATAAAATGTAACATATCCAAAAGCTAAATAGTGCTATAAGACTTATAAGAATAACACAAAAATAGTTTCTAGAAAGGAAAACAAACTGGTCAATAGCATCATCTTTTCTCAATAATAAAGGTATTTATACACTGCCTCTTTTCACATGGCCCTGACAACCATTAATGTACCATCAAGTATTTTGCAAATTATCGTGTCAACTGCCCTGTCAGTTGGTATGAAGTCTATAAAATCCAAGATCTGGAAGATAATGAAAAATACGTTCAACTTTCTACTACTACCATGAAATCAGATATCCTGCATTTACATTGTATACTCCTTTGTTTTAATACTCATTTATTAGAAAGTCATTAGAACTGAGGAGAGAGAGGAGGCCCTTAGTGTATTTGTTTATTTCAATATGTTTTTAATTGTATATCTTTTTATTGCCATAACCCAAATGGGTTCTTTGTCTGCAAGTTTTAATAAATATATAATTTAAGATCTAATTCTTGGAAACCCACATACTTCAGTTTTACATGAGCAATTGTCATGCTACAAATAAGCTTTAACCTATCAGGCTAATGGACTGTGAGATATAACTACTACATACAATTTATTAACATTTATCCTGTTTATATTGGGATTTCCCTACTACATGTATTTTCTTTGGTGCTGAATCTGAGTATTGGTCCCATTCAACTGGCAAATCCAACTTAAAGAACTTCAAAGTATTAATCATTCAATGTTTTTGTCTATGTCAGAAAATGTTCAGGTATATGTTTACAGCTCGTCTACTGATTTCATTATGGAATCGGATAATTCATACTTCATTTTGTACTTAAGTCATACATTTTGTTTCAGAGGTTTAACATGTTAAATGTTGTTTTCCAATTCAAATGATCCGGTGTAACATCTCCAACACATTGATAAGTCTGGCAAAAAATTTGCTATTAAACATAAAGTGTGACATATATGATACATGTACATGTACTAGAACCAAACCAGGTAATGTTAGCCAGGTAATGAAACATTTTTGAGTGTCAGAGTAAAAAACTATATTTTAAGTTGATTGATAAATATTGAAAAAAAAATACATTTAATAGATGGGGTGGCCATGAGTTTAAAGATATATATATATATAATAAGGTCTGGATAACTTTCTGGTTGTGGAAATTGGCATTGAGACTTAGACAACAGTCTTCTTAGAATACATGTAGACATGGTAGATAATATACTCAATACATGAAGGTGTGCCTAATTTTTGATAGCCACAACTACGGAAAAAAAAATAAGGCTTACTCATGATCATTTACTCCATATCCTTTCGTAAAATAAATATTACATTAATTAGCAGCCTGAAAAAGCCTGTAGAAGGGCGAAAATTTGCTGTAAATTTAACACAAATTTGCATTTTAGTGTGGTTAGTATTTTATACAGATACTAATATTATTCCTATTTTTATTTAATGTATTAGCCTTCTGTTGGCATATCCGACATTCAAATTAAACAAGGTTGCTGATGTTGCTATTGTTCAGACATACATATATATATGCAATCCAAAATACACAAAGTACAGCTACAGGAAATGAGTACGATATTTATTGCAAGGCCACCTGCAAAACTGAAAATGAAGTATACTTATTAGTGTGTGGAATTTGTGGTCTTCAATATGTCGGGGAAACTAAACAGCAGTTCAGCAAATCTGACCTCCCCTCAGTAGAGATTTCCGCTGTAGAGATCATAAAGACGGATTTAATAAGTTGAAAGTTACTGTTATTGTCCACAATTCCAGCTGGGACGAAAATAGTAGACAGGGTAGAGAAAGTTTCTGGATTAGAAAGCCTAAGGCATTATCACCGAGTGGGATCAATGAGAAAAGTTAAATTTTCACAGTTTATTTATTTTTTAATTAACTTAATTATTTATACTGATTAACATGTAGTTCTATATATTTATATTTATTTTGTTATTCCATTGCATATTTTCATTTTGTATATTTATTATTTATCCATCTATTTTGATGACATATTAAAATATTTTTGTGCCTTACTTACATCGTACATCGTATTTGTTTTAATAATTATTCCATCTACCTGGATGACGTAATTAAAATATTTTTGTCGTTATTAGAATATTGATTTAACTATCGAAGAGGAATTAACACCAATACTTCGTGAGTTGACAAAGCATATCAGTTATGCGAAATATTCTCACATTTTAAATGTTATTTTACCATCTTTAACATCTTAAATGTATAAGGTGTTGTTGTACAACCTTCTAAGACGTTTATATATATATATATATATATATATATATATATATATATAGTCTGAAAATCAGCCCAACATTGTTAGATCTTATTATTGGTAGTTCCCTCTCCGGGATTCGAACCATCGCTGTTGTGACATCCGAGGCAACACCGCCTGCACTACGTCCAGCGCCCTAGACCACGCGGCTACCTAGGCTATATAAAAATATAGCTTTCGGTAACCGGGTGATACCTCCTCGTAGGTTTAATCTAGGAACTGATTTCCGAAATGGCCATACAGCTCATTAAAATTATTGCAGTTGGAGTTAACATATGTGTTATTGTCTCATGTTCATTTACTCCATATCCTTTCGTAAAATATTGTAACGCAGTACATGATGTATAGGTGCTCGTGCAGCTCAGCTGTGTGTATAGCAGTGAGGATTCAATGTCTTTCTACAAGGAATGCCGCCACACGAAGTTATAATTTTTTTATAGTTGTCTGAAGTATGTGACAATTTTTCATAATATACCTGTCCAATGGATAATATCGTGAGACATTATACTGGGCTTGATGAATTATTTTTATATACGTCTGAAAATCAGCCCAACATTGTTAGATCTGCACATTGGTAGTTCCCTCTCCGGGATTTGAACCATCACTGTTGTGACTCCAAGGCAACACCGCCTGCAATACGTCCAGCGTCCTAGATCACGCGGCTACCTAGGCTATATAAAAATATAGCTTTCGGTAACCGGGTAATACCTCCTCGTAGGTTTAATCTAGGGTTGTAACGCAGTACACGATGTATAGGTGCTCGTGCAGATCGGCTGTGTGTATAGCAGTGAGGATTCAATGTCTTTCGACAAGGAATGCCGCCAAACAAAGTTATAATTTTTATATAGTTGTCTGAAGTATGTGAAAACTCTTCATACTATACCTGTCCAATGGATAATATCGTGAGATATTATACTGGGCTTGATGAATTATTTATATATACGTCTGAAAATTAGCCCAACATTGTTAGATCTGCACATTGGTAGTTCCCTCTCCGGGTTTCGAACCATCACTGCTGTTACATCCAAGGCATCACCGCCTTAGATACTGGTTCAGATTACATACATGAAGTTTTCCCATTTTCCTGGCATATTGAATTATATATAACCTAAAACACTCAATTTGTAATTCTGACGTCAATTCATGGTTGTTGGGTCGCCATTTTTATTGCTATGTTTTCAAATGTGACCGCATAGTTGAGTACCTAAATCCTTACTCAAGGGCTTCTGGTTGTCCAACTGAAAACCAAGTACGGGTAAAGATGCGTAATGACGCAAGATTTCATCCGAATGCATTCAAGAAAGCATTCCCTTCAAAGTGATTCCGTGACAGCTAACCTCTGACTTGTGTTCGATTTCTAATGCACTCAAAAAGCAGACGTGGTCGCGGAAGTGTTCGCGCAAGGTGCACCTGAAATGCACGTCGTCGCTGCTTTACACTATTATTTTATTGGTCGGCATTCTACTGCCGGTGTTTAAAAAAAGTGATTTTAGTTTGAAGAAGTTTAAATCTTCCAAAGTTTTAGATTTAAGATTATTGATATCAATCAATTTCGAAGACAACACAACTTTCATTTGGTATGTGATGCTTTTGATTTCGGTAAATTAACATTGCAATGTCTGCAATATATATATATATATATATATGAACAGTACACAATTAATTCAGTTGATATTTCGACAACTATCCGTGTCTTTATCAAAACACAATTGAAATAAAAATCAAATCAAACAAAAACTATGTACAAAAGTAAATCTTAACGACATATACAGAACTACATTCTTGACGCTGGTTAACACAAATGTTATTCGAGATGAATGCCCGGAGGGAAATGAAAAAAAAATGTCGGTAACTGCACATCGGTAAAAATATTTAACAAAATCAATAATTGAAGTGCATGGCTGTTTCGTTAAAAATTATATATCTATAATTAGAAATGTTGTTTTTCAAAATATAACAAATTTCAGTATCTTCAATCATCTCTAAAGAAATCAAGTATTAATATTCAAGCTGGAATTGATTTTTTGCATCCAGAAACGTTCTTTTGTTTTTCGCTTTGTCTCATTCCAAGATTTATTTTGGTCAATGGCGACAACTTGCATGTCTGTCCAGCTATGTCCAATGCTGACGAAATGGACAGCTGAAGCTTGTTTTAATTCTTTTTTCTTTATGTGATTACGGTGTAGATCAATGCGGAGATTAATTGAGTTCTTTTTTTCACCGATATATTGTTGCCGACATAGCGCACACGTAATCGTAATTAAATAAATTACATTGACGGATTTACA